>WEKX01012580.1:52087-86077 GCA_013390025.1 Pitta sordida | reverse complement strand
GGTTTGATAAGCAGGACTTTCCTCTCATGGAGCTGTGTTGAATGACTGAGTTGTCCATCAGGTGTTTTCTAGTACTTCCTAGAATAATCTTTTCCATAACTTTACCAGGCACTGACAGACCTGTAGTTTCAAGATTCTCCTTCTTGCCCTCGTTGAAAATCGGGACAACATTTGCCAGCTTGCAGTCATCTGGGACCTCTCTGGATTCCTAAGACCAATCAAAAGTCATTGAGAGAGGTTTTTTGATGACATTGACCAGCTCCTTGAGGATTCTTGGATGAAAAAGGTTGAGTGAGGCAGAGGCGGTGAAAAATTGACTTAGCAGAGGATGGTTTTGATCCATTAACATCTTGGTTATAGGGCCAGCATGCTTCCACTGTGCTACTCTGCTCTCTCTGACATCTCTTCTTGAGACTGAACAGGACTAATCTGTCTTCGTGAGAGAGATGCTCCAGTCCCTCAATGCCTTTGTTTCCTTCCATTGGACCTGCTTGAGGAGCTCCATGTCTGTCTTGTACTGGGGAGCCCAGAACTGGACACAGCACTCCAGATGCATCCTCACCAGGGTTGGATAGAGTTCATCCAGTTCTTAGCCCACCTCACCTTCCACTCATTTAGTCCACACTTCCTCGGTTTGACTGTAAGCTTTTCATGGAAGACAGTGTCAAAAGCCTTGATGAAGTCCAAGGTAGACATTATCAGTAGCTCTCCTCTCATCTGCCCAGGTAGTTGTTTCATTGCAGAAGGCAATCAGTTGGTCAGGCATGATTTACCTTCAGTGAATCTGTACTGACTACTCCTGATGACCTTGTCATCATGTGGAAGAATTGAGCTGAGACTCACTGGTAGTTCCTTGCGGCCCCTATCTTGTCTTTATTGAAGTTCAGGGTGACATTTGCTTTCTTCCAGTCTTCAGACACCTTTTCTGATCTCCAAGACCTTTCAAAGATGATTGTGAGCAGCCTAGCTATGGTGTCCACCAGCTCCTTCAGCACTTGTGGATTCATCCCAACGAGGCCCATGGACTTGTGCCTGTGAAATCTACCTAGATGTTCTCTAACTCAATCCTCCTTGACCAAGGGAAAGTCTTCCTTCCAACATGCCTTTACTCTGGTCTCCCAGGTCACAGATTAAGTGCAAAACCCCCATAAAAACAGAATTTCTCCTCTTTTCTCTGTGTCCGTTAACATTTTATACTGAAGAGTTTTGCTCATGTGGTGATTTCATAGCCTGGGAAAGCACATTTTATTTTCAAAACAGATGTAGTAATTTGCAAATGCATGCAACCTATAAGCAGTGCCTGTACTGTCTTATTTCAAGCAGTATCTTATGTTGGAGGGATTCTTACTTAGCTCAGATACTTGTTGGATTTTCCAAATAATACCCAAGACTTTTAAAATAGAAAAAACTTACCAAAATAGTTCTGCTGAGATGTATTTTCTGATTTTTGTAGTACGTCATACAGACCTAGAAGAGAAATCAGGTGCGATCTGGTAATGAAACTACATTTTGGTAGAAGAAATCAGTAGCATGATTAGTTTCAGAAACTTCACCATTGAGGATTTATCTTCTGCTTTATATGTTGCATTTTTATGTGTATATACTTTTTCCCCCAAGCAGATTAGGATAGTTACTTTTACTTCAGCTTTGCTTTTTGTGGTTGGTTTGTTTCTTTGTTTTTAATCAGTGAGAATGATTCACACGGAGAAGCGTGTCTCTGTATGTGATAGAGGTTTGTGTGTACATAAATGGATGTTTAAAATCTGTGGACATTGGCTTGATTGCTAAAAAGCAAGTAATTATGAGTCCTCAGAAGCTTTGAGGTAGTGATGTCCCTTCCAGGATGTTTCCAGCTAGTTCCCAGGAAAGAATGGTTTGAAGACTAGATAGTGGATGACACTTTTTTTTCCCTTCTGGATATCCAAGTTCATTGTTAGTATTTGTTGTTGCTGTAATGCAAGGTAGTTAAAACATCTATTTNGACATAAACAAAGACTTAATCAGAAGACACACAGCTTATTTGTGAAGATACAATTTACTGTAAGGGGTAGAGAAGATAGTTTTATTTTTAAGACTTACCTGACATCAGTGGGTAAACCTGTTATATTGAAGTTACTTGTAAAAAAATATCCTATTTTCATGTACAGATATCTCTGTTTACTTTATGGCCATCTGAAATAGTGTACTAGCACGCCATGGGNGAGCAGCCTGGTCTAGTTAAAGATGTCCTTGCCCATGGAAGAGGAGTTGGAATGAAATGATCCTTTCTAACCCTTGGAAATTGTTCAAAATAGGTGCCTTTTTTTCAGATTAGCTGGCAAGAGATGACCTAAGAAGCAGATACTTTGTTGTCTCCTACACTTCTTTCTTTTGGGGAAAAAAATGAACAAAATAGTCAATTCTGAGTTACTCAGGTAGGAAGAGACCTAAGATCAGTCCAAGGATGGGTGAGTAGTAGGAAGATGAGCAGGGAGCAGGAGGGGAAGAGGGGATGTGGATAAACACAAAACGGCTCTGCTTCGGTATGTAGTTCTGTGCTTGGACATGAAGCAGTCTTGCATGTTGAAATGTCTTGAAAGATACCAAGATAACTCCTTGCAGTAGCAAGTTACTCAATGTAATGAAGCAATAATTTCAGTGTAGATGAAGTACAGTTGTTGACAATTTTTTTCCCTTTCTTTTTCCTTCTGCAGATATTCCTGAAATACCAGAAAGCATCTCATTCTGCAAAGCCCTACAGGTGGCAGATTTCAGTGGGAATCCACTGACTAGGTAACTTCCACCTTCTTCTTAGTACACTTGACATACCAGAATTGCAATCTTGCTGTAACAATTACATTTTAATAAGCCCTTTAAAATTATGGTCTAGGCTTTCTATGTAATCTTGCCAACAGTGTTTGTTTCTGGCAAGGACTGCAGCAAAAGTTGAGATGTAAAAAGTGATGTGCATCTTTCCAGGGAGGGGATAACATTTGTTTGCCAACCAGGAAGAATGTAAATCTAATTGTCTATACAGTAATTTTCATTCCTTTTCTTGAATACATAGGAAAACCATGCTCATACTTGGGAGAGATAAAGCAATGGTTAGCACAAATGCGTTGGCACAAACCCAGGTGCCTGACGATTTGGAATAGACTGTAGATCAGCTGCTGCAGATAATGGCTTTTACTAATGATTAAAGCTTGGACTAGCATTTCATCACCCTCCCATCAATTGGGACACAGTGACATGCAGCAACATGAGGCAGAAATGCGCTGTCTGTGTCGGTGGCTGCTGTGTCTGCTGCCAGTCTGTGTTTTGAAGGGCTGAGTTTTGGAGCTTACATGCACTCTAGTATAGAAGTGGAGTTTTGTTTTTTTCTGTTTAATTTGCTGAAGAATTTGGAATTTATCTAGTGAAGTGAGGGTGGAGATGGCAAGGAAAACGTGATCTACAAGCTAAAGCTTTTGAGTGCTATTTGCAGAAATATTTCCTCAACCAACCATTGCCACAGAGCTCCTTTGTGGTGCTGAGCAAGTCACATAAGGCAGAGTGAGCCAAGCTCACTGACTTGCTTTGCTTTGCTCTGGGATGGCTAGGAATACTTGCAGGGATAGCTGGCTGGCTGGACTGCCGGAGTGCTAACAAACAAGAGAGTTTCTGTAATAGCTTAAGCTGTTCCAGTGGTTTTGCAAGACAGCCTTTCCCATGTGTGAGCTTAGGTTCTTCAGAAGTGCGCTTTGAATATCACCCATAGTGCCTCCTGAGTTCTCTGGAAAGTCACATCTCTGAGCATTAAAGGGAGACTTGTGATCTTAATCCCTGTGGCTCTGTAGCCTATTTACATAGTGAGGATAATAATACCACAAAAATCTGGCAAAGCAAACTGAGGCTGAACTGATGTTTAGATACTCAAGTGGTGAGGGTCACTGAACAGCGTTTTTCCAGGCATCAGTGTGCAGTTTATAAAGCTCAGAGCTGCATCTCGTGGCACTGGAATCAAAGTTGCCTGTAACAGCATTCTAGTTAGCCTTCTTTATTTTGTGTGTCCTGGAGGACCTGAGGCCCAAGTAACGTATTTCCTTAAATAGTGCTTGTAATGCACTGCTGCAGTTTCATGGAATTCACAAAAGAGTTTTTCAATGAGGTTGGGATAGTTCTCATAACTATTAGTTGTCAATTTAAGGGAATTTTAAAAATTCCCGATAAAGTAACTCTGAAGTGTATGTGTGTCCTGGAAAACATCACTCTGAGGAGTTTACTAAGTTAGAAAGTACAGATACCAGAAGTTGTTTACTTACGGTTGCCAGGTACTTCTGTGATGAGATCCAGAATTTCAGTTTTACCTATATGGCACCGTGTAAGTTTTGGGACTGATTTTTTCCAGTCTGAGTTGTAAAGTCTAGTAATTGTTTCCTTTTCTGTGTAATATTCTGGAACATTTTTTAGCCATTGATTCTTGTCCTTATTTCCTCTAAGCTTAAAAGCCAGTTGGAGGTCTTCCAAATCAATGTTCTACCACTAATATCGTATGTGTTGCCTCGTTGTCAAACTTGATGAGAGTGGAGCATTAAAAGTGACTGGTGAACCATTTTCCCAGCTGTTCTCAGGTGATTTCAGGTTTATATTAATTAAAAGCAGGTGTGCTTTTTTATAGTTTGGACGGGAAGTCTGCTGTTTGCTACAGATGGAACAGAGTAGTTCTAGTCAGAAGAGACTTACAGTGATCAAGTCCAACTACCTGTTGACTTCAGGGCCGAGCAAAAAACCCATTTAACTCTGTCCTTAAACCTGTTATAGTCCAAATGGTAGTGAGTGATTCCAGTGAAGCTCACATTTTGAAGATACTGATCATGTTGTGTTAATAAGGTCCAGAAAACAGCAAGCAGTGCAGGATGGAGTTGAACACATGGAAAGCCACCCCTCGCCCACATCGTAATTTACCTTTTCCTTCTTGGCATCCCCATTGTGCACAGTTATATTTGCCTGTAGGTGTGCATTTCTTTGACTAGTTGCCTGCGGGTCGTATGTGGCTTGAGCTGAGTGATGGGGAGAGCAGGAGCCAAACCAAATGCTACAGCTTGAGCTTAGGTTGCAAGTTCTGGGGGTCAAACAGGAGTTGGGTGGCTGGGCCAGGGGCTTTGCTCCTTCACCTCAATGGCCCTTTTACCCCACTCTGTCTCCTGTGCAACTGCAAATTGAGCTGCTTGGTGCAACTGGGCTGCCAGGGAGTGGTAGACGAATCTGTCGTTGTGAAGGGAAGGAGGAGCCAAGCCTTGCAGAAGACTGACCAGGTGATGGACCTAAAGGCCTTGGTAACTTTGGGAATACATATTTTGCATATGACTGCATTTTATGGTATAAGAAGGGAGAGATTACATGCCATTGTGTTGTGAGTAAATGTGGAATGCTGTAACAGCAGAACATTGTCTTCTAGTGAACAGACTGTTTCTTCAAAAAGCAGAAATTGAAGAGCAGCCTAGTAGCTAATACAAAATGGCCATGCTGTAACCATGTATGTAAGTTAAGCTTGAATAAAAATACATTTCAATTATTTTACTATTTGGTGAGACAGGAAAATAATAGTAAAAAAAATTGTTTTCTTAATATGTTTGATTTTCTTTTTAGATTTTGTGAAAATGCTTAAAATATTCTCAAACCGTATAGCTTTTTGAAGCTGCAAATTGGGGACAGGGAAGAGAGGGGCTAGGAGACAGCTGTTCTTTGACACAGAATAAAGTTTAAAGTCACTAAATCATTCAGTTCTTTTCTTACTATGATACTTAGATTTTTCTGAGAGTTGTGCTGGAGTCTGGGCATGCCTCTCTCTGTGTGTATTTGCTAAAAAAACTGTTGTCCACATGGATGAGAACACTTCTGTAAATCCTTGATGTGAATTAATGTCTCCATAGGTTGCCTGAAAGCTTTCCTGAATTGCAGAATCTAACGTGTCTATCAGTAAATGACATCTCTCTGCAAGCACTACCTGAAAACATTGGAAAGTAAGTTTTTGACACTTCATTACTCTCTTAACTTTTTTTCTCGTTATTGCTATGATTATTATAAAAATGACTGGCATAATTGTATGTAATACACCTATAAAATTATTTGAGGTCTACCCTTATTGTTTCTATTTTTTTCAAGTCTGAGGGATCTGTTTAAAGAACCTCCTTGGCATTTTCACTTGACATTAGCAGACTAATGCAGAATCTACAGCGTGTGTGTATGGTTCAACTGTTTTGCTCTGACTTAGAGTACCTGGGAATTCTAGGTGTGAAATTAATTGGGTGATTTGTGATGTAGATCTGACTTCTGCTTTCATATGTTTTATTAGGCCATTGATCCATTATTGTGAACATGTCAGATGGCTTGCAGTGTAGCTCAAACCTAGGCAATTGTTGGCACAAGAACAAACGGGTAAAAAAAGCTGGCTGGGATCAGGATGGAAATTAGAAGCTTAATAATTAACAATGGGAGCAGTCTGGTTCTGAAAAAAACTCCAGTGGGAACTATAGAGAGGAAAACTCAGGCAACAGCTCTTTGGATGGAATTTTACACGCTTTTAAGATGTGTTTGTCAACTCTGGAAGGTAGAGCAGGGTTGCAAGGACGTACTTCCAAAGCGGAGACATGTGCAAAGTAAAGTGAACAGTTTGTCTGTCTCCTTTTGTCTGAAATGAACATCCACACTTTCTGTCCCCTTGGTGGCGAGAAGGGTATCTCTTCCAGTTTGAAGCAGAAGGGGTAATTCCACATCTCCTCACTTGAATACATGAGAATGATTCTGCTGGTTCATCTCAAAGTCTCATCTACCCCAGCATTGTTCTGCAGTTGCAGTAAGTAGATTCCTATTGTGGATTAAGAAGAAAAGTGTGTGTTTGATAATTCCTCTTTCCATCCTTTGAGTGTTTCTGATTCAGAGGATTTCCTGAGCTCTGGATATTGATTTGTCTAATTGAGAGCCCATAATGAATCTCTTCAATGTACTTGTCCAATTTCTTCTTGGGCATATGTAGACATCTGTAGTATTCTCCTCTGGCAAGTAACTGCACAGGTCTATTACTGACTAGATTGATTTGTTGTTGGTTTAGCAAAATCCAGCTGTTTCTAACAAGAGGAGTCTTCTTGAAAGGATCTTCATAATAAGAGCTCCTGCAATGTAGTCACAAGTTCAGACCAGCATTACTTTAGCCACTTCCCATGGGTCTGAAAGCTGTCTGCTGGCATCGTGCTAGCAGCAACAGAGGTGGAAGGTGCCTTTTGAAACCTGCAAGCACTAACAGGTACAGCTAATCTGTGCCCAGTGACTAGAGGAAAATCTTACCTAAAAATTGCATGGTCCAGGGCTTTTGTGACATTCTTCCTTTTCCGTAAAAGTTCACAAAACTTCTTAGGTGGCATTTTCAGCGCTGGAAACAAGGAATAGGCCTGTTCAGACCTTGTGGTTACTGAAAACCATGGCAAAAAATTTGGGATCATGCCTGATTCTGAAAATAAATACACAAAATGTGACAAGCTGAAACGATTGCCAGAGAATAAGGTGGTCTGCTGCTTTGCAGGCAGTAGCTAGAGAAAGTTTGTTGACTTCTTTGAGAGCCCACTGACTACGATGGCTCTGTCTTCTTGCTTGTCCTGCCTGTCATTTGGTAGTGTGGGTCACTCTGTTCTGGAGTGAATGACTGGAAACAACTTTGGTTAAAATGGGTAGAGTTGTCAATGCACAGAGCTGTGCAAGAAAAAAAGGTAAAAATTTGCCTAATACTGGTCCTAAGCAGTTTGTGGAAGTGCTGTGATACTGTTTCAGCCCTATGTGAGCTGTTGCAAGAACAGAGCAGTGAAGCTAAAAACCTGAGGTCCTCACTTCTGTCAGGAAGACCCGTATGNGGTGTTTAAGAGAAGACTGGACGAGGAGCTTAGTGACATGGTCTAGCTGGGGGGTGTAGGGCTGGATGACCCTGGGCCCCTTCCGGCTCGGAGTGGCCTGCTAGACTGTGAGGGATCTAGGTTGGTGTTACGCTCTGGGATGTGCTCTCGGTCTCTGTACGGGTGTTAGATGGTGAGTTGGACTAGATGATCCTTGTGGGTCCCTTCCAACTCATAATATTCTGTGATTCTGTGATTCCAATATGCAATCACTCTCTCTGTGAAAAACCGCTTCCTAACATTAAGTTTAAACCTCCCCTGGCGTAGCTTGAGGCCGTGCCCTCTCGTTCTGGTGTCATCAGCCTGAAGGAAGAGGTCCACACCCACCTGGCAGCAACCTCCCCACAGGTAGTTGTAAACAGCAATGAGGTCACCTCTGAGCCTCCTCTTCTCCAGGCTGAACAATCCCAGTTCCTGTAGTCGCTCCCCATAGGGCTTGTCCTCCAGTCTCTTCACCATCCTTGTCGCCCTTCTCTGGACCCTCTCAAGCAGCTCAACATCCTTCTTAAACTGGGGAGCCCAGAACTTCAAGTCTGACATGGCTGCTTTGTTCTGGGAAGTGCCCCCATGTTAACTGTCTAGGATATGAATACTGTAATTTTACAAAAGCACTTCAATTTCACGAGTAAAAATTTTTATTATCAGGTTTGTGCTTAAAGAAGCAGAGACAAATGTGTGGGGCTGTTGATTTTGTCTCATCGGGTATTCAGAGTAGGTGAGAATCCAGTAGTTGGAAAGTCAACAGTAAGCTTGAACTGAAGGTGGATGCTTTCATGAGGTGTCCACTCAAAGAGTAACTGTTCCTGAAGTCTGTTGAGGAGTGTCTGGGCAACAGAGAGAAAGAGATCCTGTCTGGTTCCAACTGGAAATTACTGGGAGGTAGTCTTTTTAGAGAACTGGAACTGTAACCTGTTGTCCTTATGGATTGCTTCTGAGAGAAAATTTTACTGGATTCTTAGCGTTAGATCTATAAGTTAGAGACTTTTCTTTTTTCAGTCTGGCTACCAAAAAATCCAGCTTTCTCTTTTAGTTCACATTATTTTCGTCATTGATTGCAAGTGAATTTGATGGTGCAGCCAACCACCTTGTGTTTGGCAAAAGCAATCCAATACTCTGTACATATTCTTTGTTCCCTCCTTTGTTCTCTTCTGTCTGCTGGGACCTAAAAAATGCTGAGAATTAGAAAGTAGTGCTCATTGTATTTTTCTGGCTGAACAGCTCTTAAGTGTTTGGATATATTTGCAAGTGCCTTTTTGGAGTTTCAGTGTGCTTCGGATAATAATGCATAGCTTTATATAATGGAACAGGCTGGACCTATGTGCTCTCTATCAGGTGTGTCAAATAGTGAGAAAACAAATACATATATACAGTTTTTTTATTCCACTGCAGTTGGGCTTCTTTGGGGAAAAATTTGAACTTCATGTGCTTGCTGCAGATCTTCTGACCACTAGAGTATGTGGGAACTTGGGGAAATGTATCCTGAGTTCTTGGAGTCTGACACTGCTTTCTAGGAAACTGCCTAATGCTGCCAGTGAAATCGAATTCATCTTGATGTAGTACAGTGATCAGTGTCTCTTTTTTTTTTTACCTACCTACTTAAAATTTTGTGGCAATGCAAATTTGCCTTACTGTCTTAAATGGGGAATGCAGCAAAAGCAATGGCAAATATTTTACAAATAGCATTAGTTTAAAAGTTAGTAAGAACGTTCTTCCTAATGGCAGATAATAGACTTGAATTGCCTTGTGGTAAACCATTAGTGGAAGTGTGTGTTCCTTGTGAATTCAGATATCCAGTCTGTTTTTCCCCATGGTCTGATGTGTGAGTGCCAGTGTTCAGCTTCACTGTCCCAGGCCAGTGTCTAAACTTGTTCAAACCATCGATACATAGAGTTCTGTTAATATTTTTACTGTGCTGTTAAGAATTCTTCTGCATAGACCTTGTATATTTATATTTTTCTTTTCCTTTGCGTTGCCAAAGGGTGTATTTTTAAGGGTCACAACTCTTAAGGGATGTTTGAAAAACACAGGCAAGGCCTTCCTTGAACATTTTGTCTTTCCTCTTGCGTATGCATAGTCATGCTCTGAGTATAACAACTTTCCTTAGTCTGTGTGACCACTTCAATTTGCTTATCCAGTGCTGGTATATATGCTGAGAGTTTTTCCTTGCTGGATGAAGCCTTCCTCTTTTAAGCTCATGTATTGTTTCAGGGCTTGGCAGAAATATGTGTGATACACTGCTTTAGGACTGGTTAACAGACTAGATGTCTTAATATTACCAGTGTTCCTTCTTGTGTTTCTCTGTGATTTGTGTTCTCCTAACTCGTGGTTTTTTTGCTATCTGGAGTAAAACAGTGAACACTAATACATGTGAGATACTGAAGCTAATAATCAGTTAGGCGCAGCTTGGAGCAGGACGTGTCCTGTTGGGTAGTTGAGCCATTTGGAGAAATAAGTTACACCCTTTAAGCTGTGAGGAGTGTCTTTTACAGCATTTCTCAGTCTCATGAGAGCAAGTCTAATTTCCTGGTCTATTCTGCAGGGTGGTGTGTGTCTGTAGAACTGCCCAGCGAGCAGGCATAACCTGTTCCTTCCAGCATGGGTAACATTTAGGAATTTCCACTTTCTTCTAGGATTTTTCTTCAATGCTTCCTTATTCGTGTAGCACCTGAAACAGAGTGCATGACTTTTTCTGAAATGCAAAAATCAGAGTATTTATATGTAAATTGGGATGTTTGTCTGTAAGGCTTCCTAGGGCATGCATGAATAATCTAATGTCTGTCTGACCCCAGCACCTTCCTTGTCCATCGGTGTTCAATCTCTAGTGTTGGCTGCAGCCCACTGTGGTGCTGGCACTTTACTAGCAAAGATTTGTGATTTTAGAGCTCCATATAGTGCACTCATGGCTTAACATGAGTTAAGGGGAGGCTGGACAAGGTGCTGAGTGATATGATCTAGATGTAGAGGATAGGTGTCATGGGTTAATGTTAGAGGTTTTGTTTTACGTGTTTACAAAGTGAAAAGTTTTACTCGTTTTTCTTTTGACAATAGGTTAGTTGGATTATAGGTTGGACTAGATGATCTTCAAGGTCCTTTCCAACCTTATCTATACTGTGATACTGTGATACTGTGATACTGTGAGCATGTAGAAAGAGAAGAGAGATTGTGTCAGCTTTCTGGGTTCATTTATTTGTTTGTGGTTCTTAGGTTTGAATGAGATCCAGGTACCTTCTTTGGAAAGCCTTTTATGTGTGCCTCTGATGTTTAATCTAGCATTGGACTCTCAGAAGGAGGCTTCACGAGGAATTTGCCTTAGCTGAAAAACCAGTCCTTTCAGCATGAAATACATATTTGAAAAAGACGGTTATCTGTTAGATTTTGTGGAGACAGCAAAATCAACAAGTTTCTTAAACAGATGAGGCAAAGGGCAGAGCTTCACTACTGTTCTTTAAATTATGATGTAAAAGGTGCTGCCCATGAGCCCACCAGACATTTAACTCCTACTCAGTTTTTAGTTTTCACCATTTTTTAACCAGTCTTTTCTGTGCCTGTAAAAGATAAAGATTACTAGATTACTTTTTTTATGGATGCTAAACTTTAAAGTATGAGATTATTCGTATCTGACAGGTAGTGTATTTTCAGAGTTCCCTACATGGGAAATAAAAAACTCCAAACTTTCCTCTGCCATACACAGTTTTTATTTCTCCCCTAAAAATGCACAGATGATCTCCTACTTGAACATGATCTCGTAATGCCGAGGATTCAACAAAAGATCATAGAAATACAATGATTTGTAGTATTCTCATCATTTGCAGCCTCCCCTTTCTCCCTCCTTTTTTTTTCTTTTTTAGAGAACTGCACAATCTCTACATGAGATGCAAGAAAGTAGGATAGCTTTATTTTAGCCTTAGAAACTCTTGATAGGGGGAGGGGGTGAATTTCTTTAGATGGGAAGGGTATTCTGATGCCTATGACTGATGAGTCTGGTTTACCCCCAAGCTGCAAGCAGGCTGAATGGATCTGTGGACCTTACTACTGAAAGGGAATTACCAGGTAAGCAGAGAAATTTTCCTCTTAACGTTTGCAGCTAACAGGTAGAATGCTGAAATAGGCATTTTATTATGAAAGTGAACATAATGAAAAGAATACGACAAATGTTGCTGCACTTAAGAGCATTGTTTTGCAGAAAGATTTGTTATAGGCATGCTTTTCAACAGCCATGAAACCATAAATATCTAGAGATTTCATGCTAGTTAGTCACTGAGCATAGTGGTTTTACATACATAGGTTGGATTCTAGAGTTTTTGGAGTTTTCAGCAGTTTCTGAAGCAGAATCTCTAGTGTAGATCAGAATAGGAGTAGATGGAGAATAAAAGTTCTTCAAAGGCAAGGATGACACGCTCAATGCAGATGATCCAGAAGCGGATCAGAATGGCATGCTAATCCTGACAATGGATTCCTGGGCCAGTCCTTGACTGCTTTTCTTAGTGTATGCTTGGATGTCTCAAGTGTAGATTAAACATCTGGTAGCATCACACGGAATGGAAAATGTTCTAAAAATGCTGTGAAACAAGACAATGTAATTCTGTTTTCAAATTTAACGTAATGTCTGATTAACATACGGTCTTGCATGACACAGCAGAAGTGACGGGGAGGCTTATCTTGCAAATGCATAGAAGGAGGACTATGTAGGTGGTCTGGCTAGGCTGGTATAAATAGTACTAAATACTCTGGCTTACCTGAATTTAGCATGGCAAGTAATATTTACAGCGTGTGAGTAGGTAGAGCATTCAGTGTTAATCACGGCTCTTTGATAAATGGCAAAACTGAATGTTAAGGAACTCTTAATAAGTTTATTTCAGGAACACTGAAACCATGTAATGGTGAATGGAGTGCCATCTGTCCTTTAACTAAGAGCTATGGCATCCTGTATGTTACACAAGAAAAAATATTTAACCTATATTTAGCAATATTTTTTTGAAATTAAATAATTCCATTTTTATTGAAGTCGTTGAAGATTGACTGTGTGTGAGTGGAATGGAAGATATTTTGAAAATGAAATCTGGTTGTAAGAGTGAATTGGCTTAGCTTCTGCAATCTGTTTCAGTAATCCTGATAAGCAAATTGGAGAATGTTTGGTTAAAGCATTCAGAAGTGAACAGATTAAGCTATAATTAACAAATCTCTCTTTTCTTCATGACGCCTTTTGAAGGTCATAGGGAGCTCAGTGTTCCTGTCCATTTTTTTGGTCCATGTTTATTGCTGTCTATGAGGGAGAGAGAGAGAGTAGACTTGATCTTAGCAACTTGAAAGCCAAGCTTATGTAGAAAGCGAGTCTTAATTAGCAACTTAGACTACCCCTGTAACATACATAGGGAAGTCCGTGGTCAAAACTGTAGAACTTTACTCTGTTTTAAAAACTTGAATGGTATTTGTACTACTGGCCATCTCTTTAGGCTTTCTTCCAGTTAGTGGCTGAAAGATATAAATGGTTTTAATACCCTATTTTTATTTGTGGAAGATCTGTAGCTTTTTACAAGTCAGTTAATAGTACTGAAAAATTCAATTGTAGTAACTCACTGTGGAAATGCTCTTTCTCTGCTTTTCAAGGCCTTTGCTGTTTTAAGTCTAAGATGACAATATTATCAACTTTTTTTTTTTTTTGGTGCCTATTTAAAATCAATCTTCCAAGGAAGGAATATTTCCCCCGCATAATTTGTGTCCACTTCTCTGAGCTCTGTAGAAAGTGACGAGTGTTATGAACATAATTCTTGATTTCAGATTTTGTTACAAGAATTGTTCTTGCTAGAATCCTGTTCTGCTTGTCAAACTCCAGAACTGATGTGCTAAGGAAAGCCTCATTTGTTTTTCTCCTGAATATTACACAGCTAAACTTGAGAGGGAAGAATAATGTTTAATTAGGTGCAAGATACAGCAAGTCACTTTGCCTCTGAAAAGGAGGGGGGAGAAAGCTCCCTCAAAGATGATTTCTGGAAGAATGGTCTTTAACAGTACAGGTGAGACGTAACAACACTTTCATCAAACCCAAATCTATGTACCTTGGTTTCAAGTTGTTTTTTCAGCTTTCCTTATATCCTGAGGTAGAAAGAACCATGGAAAGAACATCTTCATGTGTGTGAAGATACTTTGTTTTGAAATGAGTAACTGCCCTCATTTAGGAAATTAATTCTTCCTGTCATTTCTGGCTCACGTAAGAATTTCTGGGATTCAGTACCTAAGAATTTGCAAAAATCCCTCTCCTGTATTGCATGTTGTGGACAGAAGATCTCTGTCTTTAAATTCTACCAGATTGACATTACAAAGATTCATCAGTGCTCTTCTTTATAATTTACACTATAAAACAAGTTTCTATAACCGAAGAGTAACCAAGGCAGGACTGTTGTACTACTTGTAGGTTACCATATAAAGGATATGAATTGTAAAGTCCTTTCAAAGTCAGACTGGGGACAGAGTGGCTGGAGAGCAGCCAGGCATAAAGGGACCTGGGGGTACTGATTGACAGCAGGATGAAAATGAGCCAGCAGTGTGCCCAGGTGGCCAAAAAAGGCCAATGGCATCCTGGCCTGTATCAGGAATAGTGTGGCCAGCAGAATCAGGGAAGTGATTCTTCCCCTGTACTTAGCACTGGTTAGACTACACCTTGAGTGCTGTCCCCCTCAATTTAGGAAGGATATAGAGGTTCTGGACTGTGTCCAAAGAAGGACAGTGAGTCTTATGAAGGGGAATGAGGATGGTGCAGGCTCTGGAGCACAAGCCCTATGAAGAGCAGCTGAGGGAGCTGCGGTTGTTTAGCCTGGAGAAGAGGAGGCTCAGAGGAGACCTTTTCTTTCTTTACAACTACCTGAAAGGAGCTTGTAGCTAGGTGGGACTTGGTCTCTCCTCCCAGCAACCAGCAATAGAACAGGAGGGCACAGTCTTAAGCTGCCCCAGGGGAGGTTTAGGTTAGCCATTAGGAGGAAGCATTGGAGTGGACTGCCCAGGCAGGTGGTGGAGTCACCATCCCTGGAGGTATTTAAGAAGAGACTGGATGTGGCACTTAGACATGGTCTAGTTGACAAGGTAGTGTTAGGTCAAAGGTTGGACTTGATCTCAGTGGTCTTTTCCAACCTAGATGATTCTTTGATTCCTAACCTAATTATATGTCAGCATTATGCAGTAGTTGGAAGCAAATAAGCATGTAGCGTCAAACCTTTTAAAAAGAAGGGAAAAATGCATACCTGGAGCATACAGACCATGAACTGAATGGTTATGGGTTAAGAGTCCCATAAAATTCAGGAAATTCAGGAAGCATTATTATCCTTCCCTATATGGCTAATACTGCTTTTGTTGTGTTGAAAGTGTGATTACACCAAACATCCATATGGAGCTGATTGTTCAGACGCTGAGGGAAGATATGTTGCTGTCCGGGTTAGTAACTGTGGGTGAAATAGGCCAGACTGAGGGAAGAACTGAAGTGGGAATTAGCTCTGGAAAGGGCTGTGAGAGCTGTTGAAACCATCCAAGTTTAAGCATCTAATTTGTTGCAGTGGTTTGGGTTGGAATGAGCATTCAGAGATCATCCAACCTTCATGTTTTGGGCAGAAACATCTTTCATTAGATCTGGTTGCTTAAAGCCCTGTACAACCTTACCTTTGAATACTTCTACGGATGGGGCTTCCCAGCTTCTCTGGGTATCCTGTTAGTGTCTCGCCACCCTCATTGTAAAAAATTTCTTCTCCAGGCAGAACAATGCCAACTCTCTCAGCTCTGTCATAGGAGAGGTGCTCCAGTCCTCTTGCTGCTTTTGTGGCTGTCCTCTGGACCTACTCCAGTGGGTCTGTGCCTCTCCTGTGCTGGGGCCCCTGGAGCTTGACGCAGTGCTCCAGATGAGGGGTCCCACCAGACTGGAGTAGAATCACTTCCATCAACCTGCTGATGTAGGTTTTTTGATGTAGTTCAGAACATGGTTGTTGTAGAGGTTGGAGTTTCGTATTAGTCTTTTCAGGGTCTTTCAGTCAGTGAACAGAGGGAGAGAAAAGCCTCTTTTGGGGAGTGACTTGGAACAGGAGCCTATCCTGAAGGTATATGTTGTACTTTCAAATATGGATGGTCCGAGTAAGTGGTATTTTGAGAGCTAGTTAGTGTCTGGTTAACCCTGTCATTTTCTTGAGGGGAAAAAGCTGGTAAACCTCAAGTTCTCAATGGGTTGTTGATCTGCAGCTAGAAGCCTTGTGGGATGGGAGTAACTTAATAGGATCCTGTCAGAAGAGTGACTAGTCATCCAGCTAGCGTGTCCCAGGGCAGGGTCATACATGTTACTTGTAGTTTTGTTTGGCCAGTGGGGATGGGCTGTATTATATTTAAATACAGTTAGTTTCATGCATTTTTTATGCTGTTGTCAGAATACCCCAGTTACCTTCTCATGTCTTGGAAGACCCTTGAATGGGAAGAAAAAACAGCATGTTCTTTTTTTGCACAAAAAAAAAGAGTTGTCTAGACTTCCTTCCTTCCCAGTTTAGTGTCATGATGAATATTTCTAACTGTGTGCGCTGTACAGAGATGCGAGGGCAGGCATTATGTAAGTACCAGTAGAATTCATGTGCTGGCCACTGAACTGAAGTCCTTCAGTGCATGGGCTAAAAAGTGGGCTTCATCTCTCATTTCCGTATGCTGCATTCTTGGGCTGTTCTGTAGCCACTGGTGCTGCTGCATAAAAAATGTAATACCAGGCCAAACTATTGTATTTCTTCTTAGCTATTCTTATTAGGTAGGACCTTCCCTTGTTCTGTATCAATATTGGGACTATGCCCATTGTTCTGTCTTTCCTGTCTTTTTGCAGTCTTAAAAACCATGAAGAAAAATTACATTTGGGATTTTATACTCCCCTAATGGGCTGAAACTTGCTGGAAAGGGTGCAGGGCCATGGATTTCCACAGGTGCCTTAGATCTTCATCTTTCCAACTTCTTGTTTTGTGATCTTTGCTAGTTGCTGCTCTTGACATAAGGTGAAGAAGTGTAGCTTTTATTACTCAAATAAGAGAAAGCTATTGTCCAGTGTTTATTTATTGAGCACTTTTAGCTTTTATATTAGTTCATTTTGTCATCTATTTTCTCCTAGCTTTTCCCACATTTCTCTTTCCACCTTAGTAATTTTAACTTCCCCCTGCCTCCCCCTCAGAAAATAGCATGTATCTTACCATGCTTTCCAGTGCTTTTCTCAGAAGCCTTTGCTGGTGTGTGCCAAGGGCTTGGATTCTCCCAATCTTTTTGCAGGGAGTGGGATAAAAATGGGATATAAAGTGTTGTCTATTGTCACTTGTGTTGACTTTCTCTCCCTGT
This sequence comes from Pitta sordida, assembly GCA_013390025.1. Classification (NCBI taxonomy): domain Eukaryota; kingdom Metazoa; phylum Chordata; class Aves; order Passeriformes; family Pittidae; genus Pitta; species Pitta sordida. Next base: position 68,840 of record WEKX01012580.1, on the reverse strand, counting down.
GAATAGGGGAATGCTGCAACTGTTTCTTATAAAGTTAAAGTGCTCAGATAAACACATCTTAAGTTTTGTATTTTGTAACTTTACAAGGCAAAGTATGTATGTTTAATGTATATCATACATTGAAAATGTAATTTCATCCAAAGTAACTATGGAATGTGTCTGTCTGTTTCCTTTTTTTTTTTAACTTCAATGATGTACCTATTGCAGTGAATTGCTGTTTATAGAGAGAATGTTGTTTTGTAGGGCATGTTGTTGCTGATAATATCATTGTACTTAATCCAAAGAAAAGCTGACTTCCTTTGGAAGAAAAAGAACAACAGGTTTTGTTTCCTATCATAGCAGATGGGTCTAGTCTAATCTTTATTTTAGAGGAGACGGCTGCAGACGTGAAGCATGGTATTCCCTATCTGTAGACTAAGTTTCTCTCTCAAATCCTGGCAGGAATGCTCAGGGAAGACAATGCCAGCATTTATGTCTACTTTGTTGCTATTAGTTTTGTTTTCAATTAATTGAATATACTTTCTTTTCATTCGTCTAGTTCAAACAATGAATACCAGTATCTACAGCTGCTGTAGGTACAGCTGTGAATAAGTATATCTAGTTTATACTGAAACCATCCATCCTGAACCTTTAAATTCTACCCTTAAACTAGAAAGCATCTGGAATGCCTAGATGAAAAACAGTTATTTTGGTTAACTGCATCCTCTGCCTGGTTTGGCTCTTTTCTTGTGCTCAGTGATCTTTCACACACACACTCCATGTTTGAGGTGTGTGTGGTAGCTTTTGTAGTGAGAATTATTACAATATTAATTCTTTTTACAAGCTTTGGTGAAATAATTTCTTATGACAATGGGTTTTGGGGTTTTTTTGTTGGGTTTTTTTGTCTTTGTCCTTTAGAATAAAATTACATTTGCTTGTGCATTTTCTGTTGTTTTGGGTTTGGTTTTTCTTTTTTCCGAGCAAGGACACTGTTGGAGAGCAGCCTGCAGCTCTCTATGGTACATTTGTGTTTGTAAATGTAGTTGGTGAACACCTGCTGATGGAACTGTCTTTAGTCTGAAGAGACTAGATTGCTGTTGCTTTTGTGTTTTATGGATCGAAACAGGTAAATTCCCATGACCGTTTTTTTTTTTCTTGCCGGATGAAGATTAGAATTAAGGAAAGACTCTAAAAATCATTAAGGTAGGCTTTGCTTTAGTTCCTTCCCGGGACTTTGAAATACAGGATTGACAGTACACTTGTACAGTTAAGGGCATTGGGAATAAAAGAAATTACTGCATTTAGTATATTCTGAAAATTGGTCTTTGTAGTTGCAAAGAAGAAGGGCTATACTTTCTGGAGAGAATGATACTAAATCAGAAAGGATACTTGAAAAATAGCAAGTAATGTAGTATTTTTCTCGCAAATTACTTAAAATTGTGTTTCTTAACATACCTTAAAACCAGAAAAATGTTAATGAACGTACACTGTGTTAAGAACTTGTTGGTAAATTTAAGCACAAGCTATACCTCTGCTTTGTAATGTATTGGAAATTGGTACTTCAATACATCAGCGTACCTTTTATATGATAACTTTCACATTTTCACATTTTGAGTTGCAGCATCTAGGTTTGCTGGGAGCTGTTTCTGTAACTAGTCAAAATTTAAGAACAATGAGTTACAAATTTCCTTTCATTTTCTTACCTCTCTATCAGATGGATCCACCTTAAACCTAATGCTACTTCACTCTTAATGGTGCAGTTTTGCTGATTTAAACTTAACAGACTTAGTGTGTATTTGACATTACTTGATGAGTAACATCATTTTGCTTGTTGGGGTCCACTCTCATTGGATTTGGACTTAATCCCTTGGAAGAAGTAGATAGGGTAAAGGGAGTGTGGAGCAATCTTTTTTTTTTTGTTTCAGGATGGAGTTAGAGTTGTGAACATGCTGTTAGGTGAATATAAAGAAAAAATAAAACATTTCTACTTCAGAAAGCTGTGTCATTAGAGCTGAAAAAATAATCCAGTAGGTAGCTGTCTCCCAGCAGAAGAGAACCTTGCCTAGGACTGTGACAGGCCAGTCAGTCTGTGAAGTCCGTGGAATGTGTTTGGGCACAGAGGTGTCTGTGAGTGTGTATTCACAACGATGCAGCTACTCAGTGAGTCCCCATAGCTCTGCAGTACAGCTGCCTTTCTTGCACCTCCTTGGCAGCTGTGCTGGCCCAGGTGTTTAAGGGGATTTATTCCGTGTTGGATTAGAGATCTGTGTTACTCTCCTTGTTGGGTTATTTTTAAGCAGGATCAATTTCCTGAGCTGATTGACTGGCCTGCCCCAGTTTAATGATACAATGAAACTGGTTAAGATAGTGGTTCCCAAGTTCTTGCTGTTGAATGTAGTTTTGCTGACATTTTACTCTTCAACACTTCCGATGTTATGGGGAGGGAGATAAGTAGATGTGAGGTGATGTGAAAACACAAGATTACAAGGCAGCTTGGCGGTGCAGCATCCTTTGTGTATTCTCTTGATGAAAATGCGTCATGGGCCTCACCTAATATGAGCCTGAAGAGAAAGTGCAAAATTCAAAGGAAGCTCGAATAGGTTTCTAGAACACCTGTAAACAAAAATACAATAGCATTCTGTGGGTGGCAATGTGAGTAAGATAAGACCCACATTCTTCTTGGAGAGAAACAGTTCTCCATTACGCCTTCCCTCTTTCCCTTCACTTGTTTGATTTCTATGAGGATGTCAAATACCATGTCCCATCTTGACTTGTGTTTTATAGTGTTGAAATTTTTACGTGCGAGTTTCTCTTGTGATTCTTGGAACGATGGCTTCCCTCTTTCTGGCATTGATTTTGACTGGCAGTAGCTGAGTTAGTCTCACTTAACTTTAGTAGATTTTGTAATAGGCTTCCCCTGAACTGTCTTCACCTATATGGTATGTTTAAACTGTGCTTCCTCTGAAGGAATACTGAACCCATTGAATAAAATGTGCTTATTTTAAAAGCTGGAGAGGGCTGCTGAGACCATAATCAAAACTCCTTTAAGATTTGATGACACTATTTTCTGAATGCAGTACAGAATAGGTGCTTGAGATGAGCATTTATTTTTCAGGCACCATCCAAAGCAATCCAAGAAAAATCTTTGTTCCTTTTTAATAAGGTATTGCATCAGTTCTATTGCTTCTCTCTGCTTATGTAGCTATATTGGAGTTGCAATATGAAGGGTTTTTTTTTTTTTTTAGTTTTATTGAACTGCTTTTTTACTGGGGGTAAATGTTGATATTGTTTGAGGTGAAAAAAAATTTAAATTTTATATCGTCTAAATGCATGGAGTGCTCTTCTCCCTCCTCCACCCCCCAGGTGTACACATTTAAATTTAATGTGTTTCCAATTTAGTGGAATTCTTGGTTTTAATCTAGATTTTATTTAAGACTTAACACACTGTCCCCCTTCCTTACACACCAGGATAAACGTATTCTGTTGCAGAAGACTCCTTACTTGCTGTCACCGTATCTGATTTTTATTTTTCCCTGGGATGGCGGAGGATTAGAGCAGATTATAGTGTTGGGATAATGTCTGACTCCTTGTGTTCCATTTAGTCATAAATAAACCCCTGAGAAATCTGAATGTTGCTATGGTGATGTTGGTAAAAGCCTGGGATATGGAGTAAATGAGCCGCTTAGAAGTGTAATGTCACTTAGAGTAATGAGCACAGCGTCACTGGAACAGTGATGGGTTTACCTGGTGCTCTGTAACTTTGGTAGCCCATGCCAGATTCTGAGAGCAAGTAAGTAAATGCAATTCGTATAAGTATGCTCTGTTCAGTAACTTGCAGCTGCAGACCTTTTAACAAATGGAAATTTGTGTTTTGTTGGTTTACTTTCTAGCTTTAATCTGATGAAGTATCACAGAGAAACAAAGAAAATTCCAGTCTTTGCTGTAAAATGATTTTTGTTGTTTTAATTCAACCAGTCCAGCGTGTGAAAGGCAGAACACAATTTTGTTTTAAACTGTGTAAACATACACTTTTCTTCCGCAAGTGTGGAATATAAAAAGTAAGATTGTATTAAAATATGCTTTTTTGGTTTTTTTTTAGTCTTTATAACCTGGCTTCACTGGAACTGAGAGAAAATTTGCTGACATATTTACCTGAGTAAGTGACATTTTATGTGTTTGATTGTATTAGCAAAATTTTCTTCTTACTAAAATCTGCTAACATACGAAACTAAATGACAGATGGAAAAAATTACTCAGTGCCAATTGACAACATTTATGAGATACGGCCTTCTTTTGGCAACACCTGGTTGCATCCATTATTCCTAGTTGTACTTGATTAGTAGCAGATGCCTGCACTTTGCATGAATTGGCTTTGCCCTATAAAAAATATTCAGTGTAAAATATAGCAGCACCAAACTTTTCCCGTACTCATCAAACCCCCACATCTGCAGTGGGAGTGGTGGTTTGGGTTGTTCTCATGCTGAAATTTTGTAACCGTGAAAGTAGGGTAACAAGATCTTGGAGATTTCCACTCTAGATCTTCTTAACGTTTAAATAAGTGCTTATGTTCAGGGCTGAGTAACAAAAAGCTTGTGAAACATGGAGGCTTCTACCGAGGCTTGTAAAGCATCTGTAGCTGACTAGGCCTATTGATGTCTGAAGTCTGACACCACTTACTGTGCTTTTGTGGGGGAAAGTTATCTAGATATCTCTATGCTCTCTGTATTGTGGCAGGGCAATTGGTGGTCTCTTGTAAGATGAATTTGGTGTCTTAAATTTTGGGGATCCTTTTTGTCTGCCTAGTAGGCAACCTCTCCTTTCTCTAGTGAAGGAGTTTCCTTCCTTCACTACCTGGTTGCTTCTTGCAAGAGTTTTGGTGACTTTTGTTCTATTTGTTTAGATAATCTGATAGGTACTGTAAAAGATTAATCCTATTTAATCGCAGTTTCTTCCCTAGTCACTTTGAGGTTCTTTTTTCCTGTCAGTCTACCCAGTGTCTTGGTTGTGGCTGTTTGTAACTGGGAGCCACAAGAGACTTTAAATGTCAGCGGTCAGAAGAGAGGAATTGCTGGCTAAGTTTTGCCATGCAGTGTCAGAATGAAACTGTCACAAGTATTGACAATTCTGTTGCTCCTGGTCTGACTGTCAGGAATGTAGTTGACAAGTCTTGCTGGCCTTTGTGCTACTGTGACTTGGGGGAAGGTAAACAATAGCTCTACAACAGCCTGTTTTTGAAGTAGAAGGATGGCCCTCTGTGTCTGTGCCTTTTGGGCTTCCCTCTGTTTGGAGTCTCAGATCCAATCTGAAATGCTTCAGAAATGGATGGATCATGTTGAGAAGATAAATGATGGATTTATTGAGTCTTGAGTCACATGTGATCATTATGGGGAATTTTTATTCAGTTACATAACTGTAAATTTCCCCTAAAAGTAAGTCTAACTAACTGTACTAAACTGTGTGGCATTTTGCACCCCAAGGGACTTACGGTTAAAAAAAAAGGAAAAGATTTGATTGCCAGTACTAAGTTTTAAGTTTCAAGGGAATACAATTAGACTGACAAACCAAATTATTTTTTCAGTAAAGCATTACTTGAAATAGTCTATGCATGGTGAAAAAAGCTGTCTGCCTGCAGTACATTGTAATTTGAAATTCAAGTTTCAGTAAAATGAGCTCATTCAAATACATGGGGTTTCTGTTGGTTTAGTCTGATGTGGTTTTGCTTTGACTTATCTCACAGATCACTTGCCCAACTACAGCGACTAGAAGAACTTGATTTAGGAAACAATGAACTTTATCATTTGGTAAGAGAACATGCCACCGAAAGTGCACATTGGTCTTGTTCTATGCATCATTTAGATTAAATAGGTTGTAGGATGTCCAAAATTACATAAAGAAAAGTTTATGGAAATTGTCTTTTTATGTATACAGATGAATTTTGGCAGTGAGCTGGTGCTTCCCCTATCTGCTTAGTCTTGTTCAGTATAATATCACGTTTACTCAAAAAACTACAGCTGATCTCTGGAAAATGAGAGCACTGCACAGCTATTTTATGGAAATAAAAAGAAGTGGAAAGGCAGAAGCTCTTGTCTGTGCTTGCAGTTGCAGTGAACACATGGGCTTCTGTTAGGAGCATGACGAGCTGAGCACAGATGAGAGCTTGGCTGTTGTCGGGGTGAGAGTACAAATCTTTGGAAGAGGGCTGAGGCTGAGGATTGCAGGGTCCTACACTGTTGCAGATTGGTCTACCTAAAATATATCTCCTGTAAAGGGACTCAAATGTTGGATTTGCAGTAGATCAGTGTGTGCCTGCAATTTGTTAGTTACTGCCAGGTAAAGAATGGTAGCTTGTTAAGCAATAACAATTAATTTGTATGATGGAGTTCCTAAGTGCTTACAGTCACCCTTGCACTACCTCTAAGTAGTGCTTGCTGTAAGAATTGATTTACTTATCTTGTAATTGCTGGGTGGCTATTTGTTTTTCACTTGAAGCACCTATGCTACTTAACGTGACTACATTTTATGTTACAGCCAGAAACAATTGGTGCACTTTTCAATCTTAAAGACCTCTGGTTGGATGGAAACCAATTAGCCGAAATACCTCAGGTAAAGATGAGCTCTACTGTTATTGTTTTGAATGTGCTTTTTAAAGAAAACTTTTTCATTCATACCTAAAGGGAAGTGCTTTAAAGTGCTTTGAATGGTTTTCTCAGTTCTCTTTGCCCGGGTTTGGTTTTGGGTGTGTTAGGGTTTTCCCGTAATAAGATAATAAGGGGTTGACCATGATACTATATGTTGTCAGAATTTTTCTTTTGAGCATTTTGACAAAGGAATTGTTTCCTAATAAGCACATTGTTCAGTTTTTAGGGTGACACAGCCTCTCTTAACAGTTCTTGCCCAATGATCAAGGAGCCAGTAATTGTTTGAACTAACCTCACCTTGTGTATCTATCAAAATTGCAGTTTTAAGAGTTTTGAGTATGACTTCGGTTTTTGCAGTCGTCTTCATCCATTCAAGCACAGTGTTTGGGAGAAGTGCAACAATAGCACTATTGCCATAAATAGAAATTTTGATTTATTCAGGCAAATCCCCCATCTGATATCAGTCATGGGATGAGGGCCTCAGCATTTAAGGCTTACAGCACTCCCATTTCTTAAGAACTGTGATAACACTGAGATGGTTCCTTTTCCCTCTTTTTTTCCTATCAACCAAGTGAAAACCTGTTTTCTTCTGTTCCTCCTGCAGTTTGGTGTTATTTGCTATATTGATCTCACTGTCAACCGTGTACCTTGGCAATCAATTACAGTGTAGTGGGCTTAATTAACTTAATTATTAGGCCAAGCCAACAAAAACTTCTTTAAGTAGAAATAGTCATTATAAAAGGTCAAGTGTGACTCCAGCAGCTGCTTTTATTGAAACTGGCCATTAATGTGTATTTTGTCTAATGTCCAGAAGATGAACTTGTAGGATAAAGGGTATGTGTTTAATGAAGGATCTTCTTGAGGGACAGACGTTTTGAAAGTAAAAGAACTGATCTTTTGAGTTAGAATCAAGGTTGTCACTCTATGAAAATTTCATGTGTGTAAAAGTAAAGTCACTTCTACCCCAGGCATTCTGTTCTCTGATAGGTGATTTGGATGACTAAAATGACAACTATTCTCAAACATGTATAGGGGTGTCTGTGTACATGGGAGATGAGAGGGAGCTCTGATAGCTAATAGGGGCAAAGGCATTTCTCTGCATCATTATTGGATTACCATGGTAAAAAACTTAGGTAGTAGTGAATAATGTAGTTGATGGCAGTATAGCTTGGCAGTTCAAATCTGCTTGCTAGAGCAACACTCCCAATTTCTATTTCTACATTTGTTGTAGCTGGGAGATGTGAAGATATGAAATCCCTGGATGTCATGGCATGCTGCTGTAGCAGCCAGGAGAGACTAATCCTAATTTGCCTGGGGTTAATTGGGAGGGGTAGATTTAATTTTGTGCAGGTTGATAATCTGCTCTTCTGAAAAAACAACTTTGGAGTCTACTTGAGGAAAACTGCGGGTTTGGCTGGTGCTTGCCTGGGTATGCTCAGCATACCTTGTCTGACTACTGAAACCAGCCTTTATAGTTAGAATAAGAAACTGTGACTGAATCACTTGGTTGGCATATCATCTGTAAGGTGTGTAATTATTTACTTTTTTTCTGCATTTAAAGGTCATACAAAGAAAGGCCAATTTAGAGATCATACAGATAATTGTTTTACTTTGTGGAATTTCACAGTGATGGTACATTTTTCAAATTGCTTTCTTAACGTGTTTGGACATGGCTTAAATTTTTTGTCTTGTGTTGCAGGAAGTAGGAAACCTGAAAAACCTGCTGTGTCTGGATGTTTCTGAAAATAAATTGGAATGCCTTCCTGAAGAAATTAGTGGTCTGACTTCTTTAACAGACTTACTTGTTTCTCAGAATTTACTTCAGGTCTTACCTGATGGCATTGGTGAGTACAAGGTGACTGCTATCACACAGAACTATTTAGTCCACCATAAACTGGAAGTCATTTGTTTTCAAGTCTTTTTAAGTCTTTTTGAGTAAAGATGAGCTTGTTGTTTGTTATTTCATAGTAGTAGTTTCGGGGCTTTTGACCCCTGACAGGGCTTGGGGACAACACATTGCTGGTCAGTGTTCTTCTTTCCTTGTTTCTTGGGCCAAAAATAAACCTTTTTCTAAAGCTTGCAAGCAATTACCTTGAGTCCTGACTGATTTCCTTAAATCAATAGGAAATGCATAGTGCTATTAATTTTGCATTTGAATTGTTTACATGGTTTCCTTATAATCCTGTTTCAGTCTTCACTTGATACCTGTTAAAAAAAAAAAAGTTATGTCCTTTTGGTTCCCATTGTGTCCGTGTCACCATCATAACACTAACAATGTAAAATTTTAACTTGTAACGTACTGTGGCTCAGAGAAGAGTTTGCCTCTGTCATCTCTGTAACTACCCTTGAAGTATTTATGGGCAGTTCCTCTAGAACTCCTTGTCTGGGTCTTAGTGGGAGTCAACAAAGGCAGCTGCCTCAGCCTCAGCTCACATGTGCCCTGGCCATCCTGAGGGCTTTCTACTGGGCCCCCATCATTTGAAAAGGAAGAAGACGGGACATGACATGAAACTGAGAAGGATTTTACAGGTGTGGCTTCACTAGTTGCAAGTAGATGGCATGTGGCCACTTCTGTTGATTTGCTGGGTGTAATTAGTGTTTATTTCTGGTGAGAGCTCACTGCTAAGTAATATTCAGCCTGGTGCCCACTGTAGTCTCCAGGTCCTTTCCAGTACAGGCATCATTTCCCAGCCTATACTAGTGCACAGGTTTATTCTTTTTGATTGCAGAGCTCTCCAGTTCTCTGTGCTAATCCTCAGGTGTCTGTTTAGGTTGCTATCACTGTGTATCAGACATCTCTTTATGATTTAGCATCATCAGCAAATTTGATGTGACAGCCTATTACAACTGTTTCGGACCATGTAGGGATGGCAGGGTGGTGTCACCAGCTAGTGATGTCTCCTGAGTTCTTTGTCTTGGGCTCTGCCCATTCCAGTATAAAGGAGAAGAGCAAGGTGAGCTTTCTGTTCTGAAATGGTGTTTTGTTCTTCATGGACCATGACACAGTCCAAAGAATAAACTTGGGTTTCATGTCTGACTAACCGGATTCTGTATTAGGACAAAGAGACCTTGATCCTGTTTGGGGTTTGGCTGTCACTTCAGTGCACACCATTCTCACTGTGGCTGAAGAGACCAAGGTGATCTTCTGAACACATCTTTATTAATAAGCATTGTATAATTGAGAAAAAAACAATTAATTTTCACCTGTTTATAGGTCTTTGGGTAGACACATCCATGATATTTATATGGGATATAATTCAGGTTGCTACTTTCATAGAATTTTATAATGTTTACCTGTTAGATATGAATATTTATATTGAATTTTAATTAAGTGATGTTAAAACTTGCAAAAATAGCGCAAGCAACAAGTGAAGAAGTGCTTGAGTTCTTTTTTTTCCTGAAAAAAATTCATGGTTTTTGAAGATTTCTAGAAGTTCTGCAGCAGTAAAATTGTATTTCGCTAAGGCGGGTATTGGAAGATGCTAAACTAAAAATATATATTCCTCTCTGTCCAGGAAAATTGCGGAGGCTCTCCATTCTGAAGGTTGATCAGAACAAACTGATACAACTAACAGATTCAATTGGAGACTGTGAAAGCCTTACTGAACTAGTTCTCACAGAAAACCAACTGCAGGTAAACACGGTCGTGGCTGCTCAAATGGCGAGTGGCAATAAGATCTGCTGTTAGGTGCTGAATCATTCAGCTCATTAGGTTACTCACCCTTGCTACTGCTAAGGAGCAATAAAGGCATCTTATTTCTTACCTGTTCAGTGGATGCTGGCGATCAAGTTGTGTGTAGTAGCAAACCCCCTCAAATGCTTAAGCAATTACATATTCACTCTTGAATCTTTCATGACCAGTAAGGGAATTGAAGCATGTGGAGTGCAGGTATCACTTACTTGATTGTGTTTTTGAAGTGGGGTTTGTGCTGTACTGCATTGTTGCCATTTTTTGCTGTGCATTATCTGAATCAGACTTGCTGGAACTGAATAGGAGCCCTGAGCACTGTGGGACTTGTGTTGTATTGCTCCTCTCTCTGCTGACCTACTCCAGCCAGGTATTAAATATGATATGTCAATTAAAATAAAATCTCAGAATTCCTTCCGGTAGGTGTTTCCTTCCATTATTTTGAATCTGCCTTCATATGGCACTGACAGTTGAGGTGTAGATGTCCCTATCTAGGTTTGAGCGTTTCTTAAGTTTGGGTGGTGTGGTTGAGTTAGGAACATAAGGCTGATGGAAAGATGCCTCTGCAGAAGTCAGTCCATAGCACTTAAGTTAGGAGATTGCTTCTGAATTAGCTGTTTTGAAGACCTGAAGGCAGGTAATACAGACATTCTGTGTACATGTGTTTGGTACACAGCTGTTGTGTGACAATTGTCTTAGTGCACAGAGATTTCATGTGTGAATTTATATTAGAAACTGACGTTCCTAGATCTCTGTTCTGCATTATAAACCTGTGGATTTTCCTTGGAAGGTCTGGCAATAATGAGGATTAACTTTATTTTGAAGTGAGATAAGTTTTGTTCTGACTGTGGATTTATGAATTTATGTTTGCATGTTATTTTTTTGTTGACACAGTCATTGCCAAAGAGCATTGGAAAACTAAAGAGGCTGAACAATTTGAATGCTGATAGAAACAAATTAACATCTTTGCCCAAAGAGGTAAGTTTTGTGTGGATGTGATTTGTACCAACAGAAAACTCTAGATTTCAAATGCCTACAGCGAAGTAGGAGGTAGCTTTGGGTATTCTTTCCAAACTGATCACAACTAGAAACTCGTCCATTAGATTTGAACAGCTGCTCTGGTGGTTTGGCGGCTTGGAAGTGCAAAACATCTTTGCAATTGAGCAAGAAGTCTTGGATCTAAGTAGCTGGTAACTTGGCAGTTCCCGGTGTGGGTGTTGGGTCCAGCACTACTTGAAGACTCAGAGTTCTGGTAGGATGAATGCATTTTAACACCAATATCCTTCTTGTGCATGTAGCATAAGAATACTGTCAACCTCCTCCTCACCTCACTCTTGTGAGCAATATCAAAAGGAAAGCTTCATCTTCTGAAAAGTGGCTCCAAGATTGTCTTGACAGTCTTTTTGGTTTTGAAGATCTCTGGACTGCTTTTTTTTTTACCTGACCAAAATAAATCAAATCTTACAGCTATGATGACTGGGACTTCCTGTCTATTATAACAGTGTGTGGAATGAAATGAGACTAAAGTTTCTGTTGGGAAGCTAACTATAATGAAGGCCTTGCAAGTTTAGTTCAGTCATAAATTCTGGAAAGATCAGGGGAAGCAGCATCCTGTGATTTGAGCATGGGGCTGTGAATTGGTTCTGTTTGCACTACTGTTTCTCCGTAGTCTTTGTCCAAGTAATTCTCCCCTGTAGTTTTCCTATCTGTGTGTAACATATGGCTCTGAGTGTGTAGCTTTTGTTCACCACTTTGAGTCACTTCAGGAGCAGGAAGGATATGTACCAAAGTAGCAGCCAATGGATGAAAATTGAGACGAGTATCAGCTCTTGGTCTCTTTCTCACGGAGTTTGGACAGCTCAAGGAAGAGGTATGAGAAGGAAGTAAAGTGGCAGGGAACCAGGAGATGGGGGAAAACTGATTATCTGAATAGGAGGGATCAGGCAGGGCGACAGGGTGCTGTTGTGGCACTGGCAGCAACAATTGCAATGTCCCGGGTCTGAGCTGCCACAGGCCAATCACCTAATCAAGGAGGAGCAGGGGGAGGGAAGAGAAGGTGTGAGTCAGCTTCTCTGTCAGGACTGTTTCCTCTGCAGAGATGCTGCTGGTTCTGAACAGAAAATTGCAGAGCGTGTACTCAGACAGATGGCATGAATTCTGACAAGAGGCAAGACCCTGAGAAAACTGTTTCTGGGTTGGTATGTGATGGCAGTTTTCGTCTTGTGCTCATTCAGCAGAAAACTTTCCATGTCTTTACAAAGAACTTTTAATACATTACACAGGTGTTCTTGTCCTAAAATAACTGAATTTGAGACTTGTGCAATTTTACTTCTACTCTGCCTTCAAGCAGAATTGCTCTAAGTTTGTTTTAGTAAGTAAAGTTTTACTGGTACACTTTATTTCCTGATTAGCCATTATACATTATGTAATGTAGAAGCACTATTTTTAGTTAATGGAGCACAAGGTATTGGAGATGGTGCATGAGGGCAAGCTGTGTGGCTTGGAGGAAGCAGGAATAGGAGCAGGTGAGAGAAGGCAGGTAAAGCAGGGCGAGTATAGAGCATCTCTGGGAGAAATAATGGAGCCAAGAGCTCGGTGCAGAACAATAAAGGATTAATTCTGAGCAACGTGCCAGAAATGTGAAACCAGCAATGGGTTTCAGAGGTGGAAAGTGTTGTTCAGTTCATGAAGGAGTTGGGGGGATATCCAAGGGTGAAGTGAGGAGCAAGAATGTGTGAGGAGAACATTAGTGCACAAGTGGGAAGGAGGAGAGAGAAGTGGGAAGAGGACACAGATTAGCCCGTGTTTGGACAAAGCAGCTAATGAGGAAATGGAAGGTAGTATCTGGAATGAGGTAAGCTGAGCAGTTGTGGAAGTCCAGGAAATAAAAATGGGAGAGAGGGTGGTTCCCAGGGAGCTTGGCAGAGAAACAGATGAAGCAGAGCTCCTTTGACTACCTAGCCACTTCTTTGAAATAGAATTTTTATTTTTTCTTTAAAGCTGCCCGCATCAATGTATTTGTCTCATTAGAGCAAATACTTTGAAATTATATTTAATGTAAGATTTTGTTTTGCTCTGTGGAATTTACTTTTTTATTTTTAAAGGAAGTCAGTCCTCCTTTATCTGAGGAGTCATAGCCACCCTCTTGATCAGTACATTTGAGTTCCAAGCTGGTAATGTTACAAATAGAAAGCATAAACAATTGACGGAACGATTTGTCTCAAAAATACTTCTGCTATGCATGTTTTGCAGAACCCACCATCTAGATAACGAGACTTTTTAGTTTCAGTTTTTCAAGTTTCAGTTGGAGTTCCTTGGGCTTAGGATGAACAGTAAAACACTTTTTCCTTTTAAGTATTTAGGTTGTCTTCTAACATGCTGAAATGCTAGTTTCAAAAACAAAGGAATCTGGTGCGTTCTGCTCATGTTTCATCTGTTCCTGGAGCTGCATTTTCTTTGGATGGTACTTTTCTTAACCTGTAGCATTTTGTTTTAAACATGAGCATTTCTGTAATACAAGTTTTCTGGTTAAAATTCAGAGGAATTCAGTGAAGAGTTAGCATTTCCTAGCTCTAAAAGAAAAATGTCCTGTGTAAAATGAGTGCCCATGTATAACACGTACTGTTACTGTTTTGATGTTATGCAAAGCATCCACAGGAGCAGCTTCAGGGGTACTGATACTGGCAAAGATCCCAATTCTGAGTTTCCCTTTGGATGGCAGGGAGGAATGATTTGGTGTCTCAGGTGGAACATTCAATTTTCGTTTTCCTTGTCATCATTACTGACTTGGAAAAAATGAATATAAAATGCATTGGTAGAGCACTTAGTATGATTTCTCACTGTCAAGCAGTCTTCCAACAGACAGAAGAAGGGTGCAACGTTTTTCAGTTTTCTCTTTTATTTTCATCTTAAACTGACAAATTAATATTTAAAGCCAGGCACAACCTTCTGATAGCAGTCTTTTGCAACACCCTTTCTCTCTGTGTGTTGTTTAAGATGTGTCCTGAGACAGAATGGTGAAGACTGGGGGTCTCAGACCTTCGCGTGTCAGTCAGTGTTAGTACTTGTACACAGGTTCCCCATTCACAGGAGCAGAGTCAGATGAAGAAATAGAATATGCACCACAGATATTTTTGCTCACTTATCTTCCCTTCTTTTCCTTTATCTGTTTTCCTTGCTACTTTCGTTCTTTCTCTACCTTACAGAGTGCTAGAACAGCTGTGTGTTTGTCCCCACCTGGCGTGTGGGAGACCTGGGTTCAATTCCCGCAAGGGAGACAGTGTTAAAGAGTTGGACTCGATGATCCTTGTGGGTCCCTTCCAACTCAGAATATTCTGTGATTCTGTGATTCTGAGTAATGGGTGTTTGACAGGCCATTCATTACTGGTTTCTGTTGGAGAGGGACAAAGACAGAGTCTGGTAACATGCATGTGGAAAAAAATGGGGGAAGAGTACATGTAACCAGTACAGTATCTGCTTGCAGATGTCCCTGTCCTTTCATCCAGAATTATTTCTGTAGCAGAGAGCTTTTATAGATAGGATGGCAGAAAGTATGTGCCTGCTCTAATGTTACCTAGAGAGATAATCTCTAAATTCAAGCTTTCTGTGGTGGTGCAAGGGTTTTTTTGTAGGTCTTGGGAAAGGTGGTGGTTTTAATATTGGATTGGTTTTTTTAATTTTATTTTATTTTGTTTTCTTAGCACTTCAAGGCAATTGGATTTTGGGTCCAATCTGTTAAACCGCTATTTTACTAGATTGTTTCAAGGCATGTTTGTGAAAACATTTTCTATCTTTTGGTGTAAGATATCTTGATTTGGGATTGTGGTGGCGTTTGTATGCAAATGCGCCTTCAAAGGTTCCTGCTTCAAAGGTTATTCCATATTGTGTGCCCGGTAAAGAAAATGTGGAACAGCCGAATGTAAGACCATGCCTTGAGTCACTGACAGATTTAGTCTTCAGTATCTCGTCTTGCAGCTTGATCCCTCTCTCACTGAACCAAGTGGTGAAACAAACTTCAGCAAGAAGAGAGAACATTTAAACCTGTTCATAGTTACAAATGCTTTCCCCTGAAACTTGAAAGACCTGTCTGGTGACTCTTTGGTATTGAAATCCCACCCTGGCGCAGGAACGCTGGTGAAACTGGTGTGTTGATTTTGGCGCTTGCATAAATAACCTCCTTGGAATGTTTTACAGTTTATATGTTTTTGTTAATTAGCCTTTACAACCTGCAGAGATCTCGTAATGTGTCCTTCCTGACTGAGGAACAATGAGAATTGTTCCTCCAGTAGGTAAAACTGCACTTGGGTTTTTTTTGGCAGTACTTATCTGTACTTTTTTTTTTAGCTAAGTTGGGACTGCTTTGGTGTTTCTGGTTTTAACTTCTGATGTCCTGTCCCTTCCCTCATTTGTGTAAAAGTATGTGTTGGTGTGTCTTAGAGGGGAAAAAAGGCACTGAGGAAAAATGCAGGAAAACTTGTCTTGAGTCAGAGGGAAGATCTCCTGCTGTGTGCCTCCTCCTCTACTGTTTACCAGTGGTGCAGGGCATGTTGAGTTTGCTGTAGACTTTCCTAGCTAATTTCAAGTTAATAATAACTGAATAGTAGTTAACTATAGTTAATTGGACAGTCTCTTCCACCTCTAAATGTATTCTTTGCTTGCAGTTAAAGAATTAGTATACTTTATGTGGAGCCAAGGAAAATTCTGAATTTATTTACTTTGAACCCAAACAAAATTTTGGGTATGACACTCTAAAAGATTTTGCACCACAAGAGGAACTGTATTTAAATTGCCAATATATTTAGCAGACTTGTTTAAACCTAGTGAGAGTTCTTGGTGCTGACAGCTGTTTTGAGAGTTGAATAAAAGAGATGTGTCACTGGACTTCAACTTGTCACATGCTGAAGAGTAATCATTATAATATTTGTCATAATGTCATAATTTTTTGCATTGCTTTTACCTGTGTGAAAGATGCTAATTAGTAAAGGACAGGAGAATTGAATCATAGCTTTTGAGTAGTTAACAGATACTGGTATCCACTCAAGAGTCACCAGAAACACCAACAGAGAATCTGTATATTAAGCCTTCTAGCTCTGGAGGACTGTTTAAGATGGAGTAGCAGTGCATGTATGAATGTCAAAAAAAAAGAAGGCTGAAGTGCTAAATGCTGGGCATGATCAGAACATAGAGAAGAGTTTAGCAGCCAAACTGACGTGCTGTGTATGTATGTCCAAGCTCTCGTGGTATGACCCTGGCTGGATGTCAAAGACCCACCCCAACTTCTCCTGAAGGAGAAAACTGAAAAAAACAAACTGGAAAATAAAATAAAACTGGTCACAGGCAAAAGAAGCAAGGCAAAACTATAAATAAAGAACATAAAGGGTTTATTTTCTAACTAACAAGCTCAGAACTGCAAGGGAAGCATCATTTAGAAGGCAACCTTTCTCCCCCC
>WEKX01012580.1:32869-51989 GCA_013390025.1 Pitta sordida | reverse complement strand
AGGCAAGAACTGAGCTGTTAACCCCCTCGCTGCCAGAGCAGCAGAAAAACCCCTAAACCATAACACAAGCCTTGTTGCCTCTCCAGAACAAGGAAGCTGTTAGAAAGGTGAGCTTCAGACTGAACCAGAAGAGCAGGATGGGGTCCCAGTGACGCTTTCCTCTGAAGCAAGTCCACCTGAATGCAAATGTGGAGTTTTGTTCTGGCTTCATAGTATCAGTGGTCTTAAAATTAGCACTTCATAGTAATGGCCTGACTGATGTTTTTGCGGGTTTGTTTTCATCCAGGCTTACTGTTCTTTGGAGTTGGTGTGATGTGACAAGGAAATAAGCCTTTAAATTAAGGTTGCTAAAATGAACTAAGTCTCAGGAGTATGACTTAGACATGTACAGCTCATTTGAGATATTTTCCTGATGTCTTGCTCACTACAGAAGAACGCAAGGACTTCTTTAAGCCGTCAGTCCTTGGAACAGTTACTCATATGGCTCGAGCTAAGCATATGCTTCTCCCCATTGATTGAAGTCTGTGTTCAAAATGAACTGTGTGTTTAACTGTTCTATAGGCTTGTGGTCTCAACTGTGTACTTGGTGCATATGCAGTGTTTTGGCCAAGTTTGTTGTAAGCATGTGATCAGACCCTTGGAAAGCATGGCTGTTCCCCAGTTCATGACTCAGCCAAACCAGCGGCGTTCTGATACCGTATTACTTCATGGTGATCACAGCAGTGTTTTTCTTTCAGCATGCCATGCAGTGGTACTGCTTCATGTTAGGTTTTCAAACATTGGACCTGATGTCTTTCTGTACTGCTGGATGGGAGCCATCTTTGTTTCAAATTACAAAGATTTTAGTTTATTTTTAACTGTCAGCTTGTCTTTTTTTTTTCTCTGTGATATCTCACCTGATGCTGCTCATTAGATGCTGTCTGTGTTTTCTAAAAACAGTCTCACAAAAAAAAAAAAATCAGTGTCTTTTTCTTAGCTACCTTGCCCTAGGAAAGTAAAAGGTCTTCATTACGTTTGAATGAAACAAAACGTTTGAACAGCCTGTTAACTGATAGAGCAAAGTTAAATTAACTGAAGTTAAAATAATTTTGGAGTTGTAACGCTCTTTGACAGTAGAAAAATATATGTTCTGTCTCCATTTGTTGGCATGCTCTTGTCCAGTATGGCTAAAGAAAAATAAATTGAACATCTCTTGTATTTTCTTAATTGTTAGCCGCTTGGAAAATTATGGGTCAGGTAAATTGATAACCTTGTAAGTATTATTCAGTCCACGGTTCTACTGTTACCTTTCATTAAACTGCTATAAATGCATGATGACTCAGGCTTTCACTGCTGCATTTTTCCATTGTCAAAAGTATAGAAGTTTTGGTCTCATCAGGGCTGCATGGCTTTGTCTGTTTGGCTAAACTGTTTGGATCTCCATGCTCCAAGACTGAATAATGCAAACTTCATTTGTGAAAAATGAACACTTTGTGTACACTTAGGGCATCACTTGCCAGCTCATCAACATTCACTAATTATATTTCTTGCTTTTCACAGCTCCTCATGTTAGAAGCACCAATTAGACACTTAGTGTGTATATGTATTTTTTAAATGCCATTTTATTCTGTGAATGTGTGAAGGCACATTATTTAAGAATCTACGTGCTTTAAAGTGAGTAGCAGAATTCTTGCACTGAGAAATGTTTGCTTAGGATTTGAGCTCTGGTTTCTAAGGGCGTTGAT
This sequence comes from Pitta sordida, assembly GCA_013390025.1. Lineage (NCBI taxonomy): Eukaryota > Metazoa > Chordata > Aves > Passeriformes > Pittidae > Pitta > Pitta sordida. Next base: position 50,265 of record WEKX01012580.1, on the reverse strand, counting down.
TCACAAGCTAAAATGGACGACAAGGGTGATGCTTCTGTCATAAGACCAGGGCCAGCAAAGCTGATAATCTTGTGAAATACAGTAGCTGCATCTTTAAAAGTACAGTGATTTAAGGGGAACGTTGCAGATTTGGTTTTGTCAAGAGAATGTTGTGCTGTAACTTTTTGCTGTAAACAGCTTGTGAATCAGAGGCCTTGAGCAGCTGATTGCTGCTTTCTTCCAGTAAGAAATGTTTATCATACAAAGAAAGGTGAGTAGGGTGTAAATGCTCTATTTATTTGTTCTATTTTGTAAGTCAAGAGTTGCATCCTTTTGAAAATGGCTTTTTCTTTGTTAAATAGTGTAGGTTAAATCAATGTTATTTTCACATTGACTAAATGTCACATAAAAAGGGAGGGAAAGTGGTTTTTTTCACCTAGCCTTTCAAGTGGGGAGATTTACTTCACCCTTAGTAATTTATTTTTGGGTATCATCATTTCTCAGGAGATGGAAACGTTTTAATGTCCAGTCCGTTTGCCAGCATCCCTTTAGGAGGGACCTTCACTGAGAACAGATTCGCAGAATTGGAGGGTGCATTTGGTTGCCTTTTTTTTGAGGTACTGCTTTTAACAGCAACAGGGAAGAAACCCACATCAGGTCACTCCCATGTGTTCTTCTGCTGTTTATGAACTGTCAGGACCTCTATAAAGGATTCATTCTTAGTAGTTTATGAAATAATGCTATTAATACAGATTGTGACAAGTGAGTAAAGATTCACTGTAGACGGTGGAAGGGTCTAGCTACAAAAACACATTTAAAAACGTATAATAACAGTATAAGACAAAACATGAGCACGAACTCTAAAGAAAAACAGTCTACTAAAATATGTATTATGAAGCAAAAGCAAGTTGTAATCTCTAAAGCAAGAAATTAGAATACGTAGGTTACTGCTTACCCATACAGACATATGAGGTGGAGAAGAAAAGTTCACACCCAGGAGTGTGATGGAAGGCATCTCCCAATTTCTCCCCATTTCTGAACTCTTTTTATTCCATTTCCTTAGTTTTAGAGCAGGTTTGAGGTACTATAGTCAATAAACTAAATTTGGGGTAGTGTGACAGGCATCTCCTGTTTCTTGATGGATAGCTGGCACAGGTCAAGGGAGTCATCACATTCCCATTTGGCAGCTTGTTTACAAAGAAACGCTATGAGGTCTTCACATCACCCCATGCTTCGGTGTACAGGTTAGGGTATCTGTGTTTAAGGAACCTGTGAGACAACGTGACCTTGGGTGAAGCCGCAGCTGGAGTCTTTGGTTGCCACTAGGAATTGGCTGGTCTGTCCTCTGTAAATCTTATTCTCTTTTAACATTTGACTTCCATCTATATTCCACACTAGTTAAAAAATCTTTCATGGTATTTGTCTGTAGTCTCAAACTTGGGTTTGGACTGAATTGTGGGTTAAGCAAAGACATAACTGCCAGTTAATAAGAACACGTGAATAATTTTTACTCCGATTTAGGGACTCCTGACCAGTGTGTAGCAACATGCCAGCTATATTTTGAGAGGAGAAACTTTCTAGATATGTGTGGCTGTAGAAGTCCTCCAATTTTTGAACTAAATTCTTCCACTGTGTGATTCTGTAGCTAGATTCTAAGTCTGCTTAACTTGAAAGCTTCAAAAGGCATTGGGATGTTTTGCGTCTTAATACTTGCATTAAGAAAACAAACATCTTTTCTTTCCCCTTCTTATGGTAAATTTTGAAATAGGCAAACAAACAGCAATGCTTTTTGAAGCAATCAGTGATAAGTTTCCTTTGTAAATAACAACAAGGAGGTTTTTCAAGCAGCTTTTGAGTTGCCACAGCTGATAGTGCTGTTTATAGGAGTAGCTCCTGGAACGTAAAACTGCAATGCATTTTTTCAAATGCATTTTCAAATGTGAAAGATTTATTTTTCTGAAAACATCTACTTTTCATCTGTTATACAGATATTTTAAGAGTAAAGCTGAGAAATTCTATCTTTTGCACCCAAAAAACTACCTTGGGAATGCAAATACTTACATTTGGATAAATGGGTAGAGATAGGGGATATTAAAATAGATTAAAGAAGGCCAGTTCATATGGGAATCAAGGATAGATGCTTTTAATGAATCATGGCATTAAAGATTTTACTTAAAATCTTCTGCTCGTGTACTCTTTGTGGACTCAGTAAATGTTGGGAGTTGATTGGTGTGTTTAGTGTTTTCTCTTGCCTTAAGGCCTGTTGCACTTGTTTTTACATAACTGTTACCATGAGGAAAGAGCACCTTTTCTAGCTCTGTGTTTTACACATGAATTCTAAGGGTAGTTTTTTTGTGAGTGTTGTCTAGATGGTAGCCTCTGTGTGATTACTGGTTTCTTGCTGGTGTGGAAGGCTCTGAAAGGTAGGTAGCAAGCAACCTATTTGTAAAGATATATAGATAGAGATGTTCAAGAGACTGCTCCACCAGACTTGCTTCAGGTCAGACTTTGTTTAAGCTAACCCTTGTTTGCAGTCTGTTCCTCTGGGTGAAGTTTCTGGCAGGCATTGTAACTTGAATGTGCTATGACATACTATGTGACCCGTACTTGCATGCCTTTGTAGCACTATGGTACGGCAACAAAACCAGACTTTTTTTTTTTCTCTTCTCTAATATAGGTTGGAGGCTGCTGCAGTCTTAACGTCTTTTCTATACGTGACAACAGATTATCTCGAATTCCCTCTGAAATTTCACAAGCCACTGAACTTCATGTCCTGGATGTTGCTGGAAACAGGCAAGAGATTTTTGTGTTTTCATGTTCTTTTGCTCTATTTGCTTAATTCTTTCTGATAGCAAAAGATATGTCTAAGAATGAAGTAATAAAAACCAGTTCTGACATTTAAGTTAGCATTACTGTTAAAATTGTGAAAATAGTCTTCCCCCTTGGCCAAAAGTAGTATGTTGTGTTTGGATTATTTTGACTGTGAGAAAAGGAGAGGATTTAAAAAACCGCTCTGGATTTGTATATTTCTGAATTAAAATGGAAAAATTAGTCAGTTGATAGAGCTTCAGCTGAAACTACCAGCCATAACACCAAGTAGCACTAATATTGAGTGTCTTATCTTTGCGATACAGTGCAAGGAACAAGGAAAGCCAGTTTGACCTTGCAGCTTCTCATGGATCTTCGTGTGCTTCAGACATCAACATGCAAAAATGAGTGGATTAAAGTATAAACCAGCAAATTAGTTCAATTGCTTAGTAGGCAGTTAAAAAAAAAAAAGAGGAAAAGCGAAGGGTATCTCATCTCTGCAATGTAATTGTTATACAAGCACTTACATATTACCCTACTGACAATCATTTATGTGCGAGGCTCCTAAGCAGAAGCAGCTGTCTGCCTTCCAGGGCATTTTACTGCAATAGAGAAAGCTTAACATAGTTTTTTACTTGTTTCTCACAGCTACAGAAGATTGTGGTATAAAGTTAAGCTGCAGATTTTTTTGTTTTTCTTTAAGAATGGAGCACATTGAATCCCCGGTGCACTGTGACCTCTGCATTACGACCCCACCCATTTGCGAGGCAATTTTCTCGCAGTTTTGATTCAACCATTTGCGAGTTTAGCCGGCCTATGCATGCACAGTGCCTCTACTCTGCCGAGGGGCGGCNCTTCTTTGTGAGTTTGGCTTTTTGCAAGGCCCGTGGCATGACTTGTTTCTCTCAAATGAGGAGGTATAACTCTATTTGGAATTAATGACTACTTCTACGCATTCTATTAGAGACATTAATTTGAATCTTATTTATTCTAACTCACTGATATACAGTCGGGTCTCCTATATCGTGGACCCGCAGTCTTAATCCGGTTCTGCAGAGCCCTACTTCCACGTTGAATGGCAGCTCATTAATATGCAAATTTGCCCCACATCCTCACACAGCTCCCCGGCACTGTTCCAGCACTGTGTTGCTGTGTATCGGTTGCCGTGGTGGCCATGCTGGGGAGGTGACGAAGCAGCAGAGCCCTGGCTGTGCCTGGGGTGGGTGGGGAAGTGGTGAGGCCTGGGAGGGGGTGGGGTGGTGGAACGGAGCCACCGCTTGCAGAACGGCACGGGCGGCCACGGCGGCAGGTCGCACATACGCAGTTGCGGACGGGGCCTCCTTCATCGCTAAAAAATCATGCCACTAAGATGTGAAGCTGCAATATCGAGGACGCGAAGTGCAAGAGGGCCGACTATATTTAAGAGTCAACTTCATGACCATCTATTAAGTCTCTTAAAGATTGTCCTGACTTCTTTACTTTTCTTTTATTAACTAGGCTGACGTATCTTCCCCTCTCACTGACTACCTTAAAGCTGAAGGCTTTGTGGTTGTCAGATAACCAGTCCCAACCTCTACTGACATTTCAGACTGATACAGATCCTGAAACAGGAGAAAAGATTTTAACATGTGTGTTACTTCCTCAAATGCCTTCTGAGCCTGGTTGCCAAGGTAAGTGCCTGGAGTCAGTTTTTCTTTATGTATAGAAGTATTACTTCTTTGTTCACTGTGTTGCCTGTTCCATAAAGGTTTGTAAAACATGAATAAGCTCTAGTGAGCAAAGTAGCAAAGTTCTGGTTGAATTTTCGCAATTAAACTTTTTTTCAACCCCTGTAATCATACTAGTCTTCAGAAGACTTGAAAATTTGGCAGTAAGTGTTGCTGAAAATACAGTGACAGCAGCTACAATAAATAAAATACGGGCATGGAAGGAAAGGCCTTACTTGTATCATTATTCTGAGGCTTGCCAATGGGCCAAGTAGTGATGTCCATATTTGTGTGCACTGATTATATATCTTAAATACATACATACATTATGAAAATTAGTGGCTTTCTAACTGCAATCTTTTTACCAGAAAAATAAATTGCATAGTTAGTAGGAAGCAGTAAACTTTTTAGAAAGCTGATTTTCATTCAAGCGAAGATGCTGTACAGTAACTTTTTAACATTAATTAACAAGTGTAGAATTGCTGTATAAATTGTGTTTACCTTTTGTGCTGAAACTTGCCTCTGGATCAGTGGGAACCATAAACTGTTTTTCACTGTTGGCTGAGTTGCTGCTCCAGTAACTTTTGAATAGTTTTTGTCCTCAAGTTTTAAAGCTGTGTGTGAACTCTGAAGGGGATTCGTCTGAGCTAATATTTAAACTTCTGCTTTAATCACTGGAGAGTAATTTTTCCCATCCAAGAATGTACTTTTAAAATAAGTCATGTGGCTTTTTCTCCACTGAGTACAAAGGAGGCCTGAGGAGAAGAGTTAGGCTGTAGACATCTGTATTGTAGGTGTCCAGACTTAATTCCAGTGTTTCAATCATATGTGGCTGGAGCAAATAGAAACCATTATAGCAGGAATAGTGTAGAAATGTTTGGTTTATACTGGTTTCTGGATTTTAACTATACAAATTGCATTAAGAATTAAAATAAGTAAATGAATTAACTCTTAGATTTAGAGAAGGTTAAGCTAGTTCAAGAAGAGTAACAGGTAGACTGACTTCTTCTAAAGGCCTTACTACTAGAAATTAGATTTCTTCCTCTCCAGATGAATCTCACGGCTTCAAGGGTAGAAGGCTTAGAATTAAGAGTGTTGGATGTGTATGCTTGGCAATACTAAAAGGCTGAGGTCATTAAAAGCCATGATCCCATGTTACGGAATGACGTTTAGGGAACTGGCTAGTGTCAGATGGCTGCCATGATCCAGAAGAAAAGCATGTATAGTGGCAAGTGTATTTTACGCACACATATATAAATATATATCATTATCACTCTAAAGTCTGAAACAGTCTAAGAACAGAAGTACCTAATTTATACACAAACTATTTAATGTGTTTACTTGATAACAGAAAATGAACACAAGTTCTACTTTCTGTCAATAAAAAGGTAGAAATAGCCACCTGTAAATCTTGGATGAGTGATTGATGGGATATTGCAGTTATTGACAACATCCCTGGAGGTGTTTAAGAGAAGACTCAATGAGGAGCTCAGCAGTATGATCTAGTTGGTGGGAGGCTTGGATGGATGGAGCGTGGTGCCCATGGTTCCACGCTTGTGGGTCTGATCCCTGGGTGGGCGTTTGCTTGGGAGTTGGACAAGATGATCCTGTGGGTCCCTTCCAACTCAGAATAACCTGTGAACCTGTGAATATAGTGTATTGATTGCGTAGATTCACATGCGTGTTGCTGTGAATCTTGAGTTACATCTTCCTCTTTTAACAGATAACTTACCACGTTGTGGTGCATTGGAGAGTTTGGTAAATGAAATGTCAGATGAAACATGGAATGAGCGGGCAGTGAATAGAGTCAGCGCAATTCGCTTCTTAGAAGATGAAAAAGATGAAGAGGATAATGAAATGGTATGTTTTCTGAGCTTTTGGATGCCTGCAGACACTGTGATTTTAATGTGAAAGTGTAAAAAGTATCTGAACATTCTTGCTGTAAGTATTTCAGCTGTGACTGCATGTTTAGTGTGGACATTTGTAGCAGAAACCTTTCATGTTAACTGCTGAGACTTCTTACATTGACTGTAAATGCCCTTTGTTTTTCTGCTTTGAACAACTGTTAAATTCTGATGCAGGACAATCTTTGTTTTGGTTTGTTTTCCCGTCTGCTCAGAAGGTTTTCTTTCCAGAAAGAAGAAAGGATCTTTCTCTGCATCTCTGAAACTTTACTGTCCCAAAGTATTTAGGGTCTAATTTAGGATTCCTGCACTCTGTCATGTGTCTCCATTAAGGTTGCTGTTGTTTGTCTTTCCAAACTCTTTCTTGATGTCTATTTCTTTCTTTCTTTCTTTCTTTTTTTCTTTTTTTTTTTCTGACTATACCATTTGCATGGAAACAACCATAGTATCCATAAACAGTAGGAATATTGCTCATTAGTTTCCCAGTTAAACAAAGGATGTGGAAACATCTGTCACTGTACTTATAAGACCTCTCCAGTAAGTCAGGCTCTGCATGTCCTGAAGATCAAAATGCAATGTGATCTGCGGTTTTACTAACTTTTATTAGCAATTAAAACTCCTTGTAAAGATTATGTCTGCTTCAATCACATTTTCAGTATGCTTCTCTGATGCTCTGAAAAGTTGCTGGTGGTCCTCATTAGGTCACAGCTCGAGATACTTCAGGGCACTGTCTGGTTTGTTTCAGTTTAAAAAGTGACTATAAAAATTTTTACTTAGTACGGAAATGAACAATTAAGGAAGTTGCTTACTCCAAAGCAGCAGAAACTAAGTATCTCTTAACAAGCATGGGTCATAGGCTGACTGATAAGAGAGTTCAGAATGATGCTGCTTAACAACTTTGCCAACCCGAGAATGTACTGTAGTGGAGGCCTGGGTGTTAAAGGTAACTGCTTTCAGTCATGGTATTACAGCCTGATTTGAGGCAAGAACCTTTTTAGGAGAAAAAGAAGTTTATGATCTAACTGGGAAGAAGGAAGGGCAGATTTCCAGAACAATCTTGACCAAAGCACCCATTTATGGATCGTCAGTTCAGCTGTAATTTGCACAGATTACATGTATGCCACTAAAAAGTCATTGCATGTATACGTGTATTATACGTATATTATATTTGTGGTGTTCTGTTGGTCTCTGACTAACTGGAGTTTTCATAAGTTTTGTTTTCTTTGTAAAGGTTTCAGCACAATGATGTTAGGCATTTTTGTATCCAAGAGGGGAGAAAATTACTTCCTCTTCTTCCTCTCAAGATACTTGTTTTCACTTGACAAGAGAACCAGACTTTGCCTGGAAGGCACACAAAGCTCCAGACAAACATGTATTTGACAATGTGAAGAGATCTTGTGGGATTCTTTCAAAATCAGATGAATATTTTCTGTTTGAAACGCGAGCGTGAATCACTTGAATGGTTTTGGGGCGGAAAAAATCCCCAAATATATGAAAGAATCTTCACTTAAGAAGTTGTAGTTGTACTTCACTTGAGTGGCTCTCAGATTAATAGGCCAAAAGCAGAAAAAATTTGCTCCTAAACAATTCTTAAAACTTCTTTCACAATCTTCATAAACAAGCAGCTATGAAAGTAACATTCAGGACAGAGCCTTGTAAGTTGAAAAGGAAAAGGGGGGATAGAAAAGACAAGAAGTGATACCTAATACTTAGAATGTGAATGCTGAAGCCTTGAAAAATATATGTTGTTTTTGCAAAGAGACAAAGGCAAAACCACTTATTGCGCTGTTTATTTTTAGAGAACACTTCTAAGGCGAGCCACTCCACACCCTGGAGAATTAAAGAACATGAAAAAGACAGTGGAGAATTTACGGAATGATATGAATGCTGCTAAAGGACTGGATTCAAACAAAAACGAGGTCAATAATGCCATTGACAGAGTGACCACTTCCGTGTAGAGTTTCATCTCCAGGTTTTACCTCCTGTGTCTTCCCCTGCTGTTGAAATATCCCCGTCGTCTTCTGGGACGTCACTGAGCCCCTTTTTGTTTTTTAACCAGAACCTGATTCATCGTCTCCATACACATGAAAAGTGCGGCCCATTGGAAGAAAGTGCCTTATTTCATCCAGGCAGTGAACCAATAATTTCCAAATCAATATTGTAATTTTAATAGTCCTAGGCTTTTTTAAGTTTAATACACTACTGTATGCAAAATATAATATCTTTGTCTTAAACACAGGGGAAGTAATGCTTTTCTTTTCCAGAGCGCTGGGATGTCTTCTTCCCAGTGGCTGGATGTGCTGGTGAGAAATATAGTTTTGTGGGAAATTGATACACTTTTTTATTTTTTTGGCAGCTCAGATGGTGTAAATTTTAAATTTTTGTATAGGACTTTCATAACAAGATGATGTATTTCATTTTTAAGAGAAAATTTATCTTGAGCGGTACATATTTTAGTATTTGTGGAAGAGAACAAGTTTCATGGACAACTGTATTCACTTGTTTGTACACCACCCATTGTGCCTTATTGTGTCCGGTATGTCATATTAGTCTTAAATACAGCAATTCTCGAGGAAAGCGAGTAACTTGGTCTCCTGCTTTAGAGATGTTTTTCTTTTCAGACACTAATTTGTTGGGAATTTTACAGCAGAGAACTTATGTTTATATTATGGGATCTTAGGTTGTGAAGCACAAATGTTAGTGTTGTTGTAAACAGAATTAAGATTTAAATGACCAAACTGCTATTGTTTATTACATAATGCACTCACACTTTAACTTAGTTGTAATGAAACATCTTGGTTTGGATGCCGTGTTGCGTTGCAGTCACTAGAAATTCATGCTTCCATTGTTTTTTTTAAGTGTGCCATCTGTAAAATAACTTGAAAAACAGCATGATAGACTTTCAGAAGCACAGTATGAAACTAGTTTTATGTATTACACAAGAAAGCATGATTCTTTAAACTGCTTTGGTGGTTTTATAAAAATATATAAAACCATAATAAAAAATATTTAAAAGCTTCAGTAGATTTATTGTATCATTAAAATACCAATTAAAGTATCTATTAATACTGGAATTTACTATCATTGTTACTGTGTTGCACTTCCAGTGGTCCAGTGCTGATTTCAAGGTCTTAATAAATCTGTGGGTTCTGGTTTGTTTATGAAGGTAAGTATTAACTGAGTTGAACTCAGTAAATAACAGTTTTGCAAAAGGCTGATAAAGATTTCTGTTGATATTTCTGGGTTCTGGATGTGCTATGAGATAAAAAAGACCAGTGACGGGTTCAGTGCAGGGGCTTGAGTAGTTGGAGTTCAGAGCAAAAATTTCACTTATTTAATGTGAGATAATGCAATGAACCCAAATTGAACAAAATGAAAGACCTGACATTTCATGAGGGGCTAACCACACCCCTTCTGCTGAACATTTCCTCTAGTAAGTGTTGGTTTTATGAGGATTTCTAGAAGGAGATAGGAAAGGAAGAGATCAGGGAAGTCATAATAACTTGTGTTTAAATTAATACCTGTAATTTGTGATAATTTTTTACTTTTACTTTTTATATTTTTATTTGAAGCTTTTACAAAAGGCACTGCTTTCTCTTTGATATTGAGCAAGTAGGTATTGCAAGCCATCTGCAAGTATTCAACTCTAACTTGGCAAAATAAATTAATTTTCATTTCTCATCCCAAAGATTCCTCATTTAAGCTTCAAGATGTGTTTTCTTCAGGAGGTGCTGCAGGTTTGTAGGTATTAGGTCAGTTCAGGGGTAGTGTGGTTTTATTTTTCCCAAGACCAGAGTTCTCCTGGTTATTCTTGGTAAGCTGCTGTTAAAATACGTAAAACCAAAAAGAAAGTGAGGTTTTGGTACAGCTAATTCCAACCTTGGATAGAATTTTCTTTTTAAAGTATTTAATGGAATAGACACAACAGAAGTTTAAAAACATAGAAAACTTTGTACCCAGAGTCCAAGTAAACTTCAACAAACCCATCTGAGATGAAAGAGTTCCTAAAAAGAGACAGTTCCTAAAATAGCCGAAGTCAGCAAGCCCCTGTGATGGCAGTTTTTCATTTGGAAGCTGTGGTTTGTTTTTTTAGAGTCTGCTCCATCAGCAAGATGAATATGTAAAGCCTGCATTTGGGCTTCACCTGACATGCCACCACATGAAAATAATTAACTGCCCCTGTGCACCTGCTCTCTGCTGCTGCAGTCAGAACAAGATGTAAATCTTGTTACAGCATCTCATAGACACATTGTTGTTTGGTGGTTGCTTTTTTATGCTCCAGCAGGTTTGTGGAGACTCTGTTGCAGCCCACAAACTCACCAGAGACAGGCACTATTTGCTGCATCTGCTTTGGCACAAACCGACTGGTCAGCAGTCAATTTTTGGGGGGGAGAGGAGGGGGTTTGTTAATAGTGGAAAGAATATTTGTTGTGATTTCTCTAGCTGCAGATAAATGGGTTAACCAGGCTAATTGCCTTCATTTGGCACCGTTTTCACATTTCTATACACAAGGATGGCTGGTATTGTGTCCTTGCCATCTCAGCCAAAGATGGGTGGTACAAATTACTTATTGAAGGTGTTTGCGTTCATCCATTTGTAAAAGAAAATAAATTGACCTTGGACTAGGATCCAACAGTTGCTTAATGAGAGGTTAGAGGAGCTGAACTCCATCATCAGACCATCCAGGCACAATCCCCAGAAGAGTGCTGGTGTTCCTTGCTTTTCACTGCCATCTGTCTTCACTTTGTGAATCCGTGTAAGGGAAATCTGGATTTTCATTATGTTTTTTCTGTCACTATCCAGGGAGAGCTAAAAGTGAAGGTGTATTTTCCAGTCTTCTACACTAACACTGTGTAGCACTGTATCTCCTTTATGTCCTTTGTTTATGCTTTTTGGGTGAGACAGAGATTCTGCTCTGCTGCAGGTAGTTCAGTGTATAAAATGCAGTGTAGAGCATTTGTGTCTAGCATTAAGTGTAATTTCCAGGCTAGTGAAACCTTGAGATATCAGCTGTTGATGGTATGGAATTATAGTTGTAGTGTCATTTGTTTTGCAGGGCTGAAAAGGTTCCTGGATACTGGCTGTACAAACAGTGACAAGTGGCTACACTCTCTCTCCCCCTCTAATGCTGGTTCAGAGTGACTTGCATGTCATTCCATGACATCAAATCTCCAGACCCCAGAAGTCCCTCTGAACTCTTGACTGGTCCATGTGTGTGCCATTTTATCAAGTGATTTAGGTTACGCTTCTCTTTCCAGCAGTGATGATAACGTTCCAGGCAGTTTTAACTGTGTTTTATAACCAGAAGAAGCTGATGATGATTTTTCTGAGGAAGCAGCGTGTCCTTGGAAGCACGAGCCCTCCCTTCCTAGTCTCTGTTCCACTTTTTACTTTTGCTGGTGCTGTGAGGAGCCTAAGTAGTGAATATGATTCTGTGAGCATGACTAACTTTCTTCTCTATTAACTTTTTCTAGTTTACTTTGCAAGTCTTTTGGGAGGTGGATTTAATACAAGGAAAGACAAAATTTGCGTCCTGTTTTATTAGCTATAAACAGGTAACCATAGAAAATCAACTGACCATAGTGGTGGAGTGGATTTAATATTAACCTGTCAGTTCCTGCATGCAAATTCTCTTTATTGAAAGTCACAATTCTGTAGTCTTAATAGGAAACAAAAAAGGCACTCTTGTGCTACCATTATTAGTGTATTTAGTGTAGGAACAGATTTTTTTCATCCCCTCAGTGTTGCTCCAGGCTTTTCCCACAGCTTCCACATAATTAATGTGTTAAGATGATTTTTCTGGTTTACATTCCATATTTTTGATAAATGGCCTATCGTAAGAAAGTGCATGCTGGAAACTTGCATAGTGCTGTCCTTTCCAGCGAGTGACTTGTTTGTGTCCTGCTCAGCTTGCACTAACACTAGTGCTGGGTGAGCAGTTTTTTGGTGATTAGGTACTGGTTGCCCATGACTTCAGCTTTTAAGAGCAGAGTAGTGAGACCAGGAATTTAATTTTTTTAAAACTACATTTTTTACTATATCAGTTGATCCTAACCAGGTTTGCTGCCTCCCACTAAGACGGAAGTACACTATTTATCAGAAATATCTAGACCTTTTGTTAATGGAGAATTCACTGCCATTCTTTGTCTTGACTCCAGAAAATACAATTAGTTTTTCAGTTAATTTGATATTAGTGTTTTCCATCTTTAGTTTCTCTCAAACACGCAAATCTGTTTCTGTGCTTGGGTTGCCATCAAAGAATATGACAAAAGCTGACTAGTGTTGGCTATCAGTAATTGTTTTGGGTGTTCCTTCCTCCTGAAGCAATTGCAAAATTTTCAGAGGGACAGTGCCTCGCTCTTTCATTCCAAAGTCAGAAATAAGATTAGTATTTCACCAGCTGAATGAAAAGTGTGATTTTTTTTTTTTCTTCAAAGTGGAAGAGTATGTGCCTTGTTTGAGGACAGCTCCGTAAGATGCTTTGCAGGAGATGTCTTATCTTCTTTTCTGGTGGGTGTTGGAGGCACTTTTTGTTTTATTGCCACTTGCATAATTCTTGTAGATATGAGCTGGTCAATCATGGATTCTGCCAGAGCAGAGGGCTGTGAGGAAGGAGCTTAATGAGTGTAGCTGGGTTGTGTACTAACTAACTTGAGGAGCAGTCTGTTTTTCAATATGTGTCTTGTTCAGGGTGTTGTGCCTCTTAACACTGATGCTGTTAGTCTATTAACACTGAGATCTTAAGCAGCTTATTCTTATATGAGAACTCTTCTCCTTAAAAGTACAGCATCCATATTGTCCAAGGGGAGAACTCTGTGGCTCCTCAGTGGTGTTTTGGAGAAGGGTTTTAGCAAATGTCCCTTGGCATTGATACCAGGAAGTGGACACCTGATGTCCAGTGACCTTTGACACTGTTTCTCTAATGTGCTCATCTGTTGTTGAAGAATGTTGTATTTACTGAAATCTCTGGAGGTGTGGTAACAGCCAAACCCCAAAATGTTGGCAACAAGTACTGACTGCAGCAACTTTCCTCAAAATCCACAGATGCACACAGCTTACGTAGTACCACCAAAGCATCAGCAGCTTGGATTTCAGATTGTAACCGTCTCCAGTATAATGCAGAGACAGGGCTTCGAAGAGTTAAGTTAGTTTGGTCCTGAAGCAAATGGGCAAGTTATGGGAATGTGGTCACAATGTAAGCAGTCTGATTCTATGTTAAATCCTAATAACTTGCCGATTTTCCCAAACTCAAACGGACTGCTTTAAACTATTCTGAAGTAGCTCATAGGACATATTTCTGAAAGATTGAACAGGGCACTACATGACTACATGATTATAAACTTGAGTTACTTTATAGTTCCTTGACGGCATCATGGACTTCCACTAAGAAGCTTAAAACCAAAACAAAATGTAAACTAGGTAACAAAAAGAATGTTTGAATATCACTTCTTATGTGGGTTTTTTCCATTCAAAAAGGGAGAAAACTGCAAGTCTGAAGAGTGTTTGCATAGTGGATGTTTTTAGGATAACCTACAGCAGTTTTTTTCTTCTATAATGATGTCTTCAGGAAATTAAAAACATCTTATCTGGCTAGTCAGTACTTGAACATCTGAGTTTGACATTAAGTCATGTATTTACTGCTTGCAAAGTTTCTCTGTATAAGGCTTACTTCCATAATCTGTTCAGGCATTTTTGTTGCCTGTCCTGCAGGGAAGACATATTCAAGGATGCCTTTGTTTCAGCACCACTTTGTTTAGTTTTCATTCTGGTTTCATGGGAATTATGCAAAGCTTTCTTAGAAACTTTGTACTTTAAAAGGAGTATGAACCTAAAATAATTTTCAGTTAGTAGAACGTGTTTTGTGTAGTTGTTTGAAAAGAGTGTTTATGTTCTTGGAAATGGGTCTTTAAATACATTTTCTTTCCTATAATTGAGCTACAGAGCTTGCTGCACTGCGACCCCTCCATTGCAACCTCACTGGTTTGCGAGAAATTTTTCTCGCAAATCTGCCTCAGTGATTTGTGGAGCTTCCTGGCTGATGCATGCGCAGTGCCTCTGCTTCGCCAAGGGGTGGCACCAGCGCTCCCTGTGGGGTGGGATGGGCCTGGCCCCACGGGGAGGGCATGCAGTGCCTTTTGCTCCCGCCATGCCGTGCCCCGGTCCCTGCTCTGCTCCCGTGTGTCTCCATGCCTGGTCCCTACAGGGGAAGGCTCACGCCACGGTATGCCGCAGGCGGCCACTGAGACCCAGCGCAGCACCTCCACAAGTCACGCCGTCCCCTGTTACTCTAAGCCCAGCTGGGGGACTGACTCCTGCTGGGCATATGTTACTGTTTCCATGGCTACAGGTGGGGAAGGCGATGCAGTCTGTGCCCAGGGACTGCATGCCTGGCGCAGCTGGTGATGGCGTAGCCCCAGGTAAAGTGCCCCACAAAAGTGGGGCTGGGCTGGCCACGACAGCGGTGGGGCAAATGCTGTGTGCTGGGACAGGGCAGCGCCGGGACGTGCCCACTCTGCAGCCACAGCTGCTGCGCCAGAAGGAGGCCTTTGTTCCCCCATGCCCTCCCCCCACTGCAGCAGGGGGAAGTGCTGTTCTGCTGGCTCCACATGGCCAGTGCTGCCTCTCCCAGGACCAGCGGATGTTGAAGGGAAAGAAACTCCAACACTGACGCCACTCCTCACCATAAGGGGCACTTGGTGTCACAGTGTTGCAAAGTTAAGGTTTCCCAGACTCCACGAGTGCTGACCAAGCCCCGGGACACCCCTTTCCTGCTGCAGCCCCAGAGCTTCCCCCCGCAGAGGCAGTGGAAGCATGCATGGTGGCAGCAGCCCAATGGCAGCTGCAGAAGCGGCAGCGTGGCAGAAGAGAAGCCCAGGGATCCTCCGGGGCTTCTCCCCAGGCAGAGAGGGACCAGAAACGCTTCCTTTTGCTCCCCTGTGCTGGAAGAGACCATGGGGAGGAGAGGAAAATGCTCCCCAGCACTCCTGATTGGCTGGGGGTGGAGCAGTGGGCGTGGCCTGTATGTATATTAATGACCCACTCATGTTTGTGAATTAGATGCTTTGTGAGACCCTGACAAGACCCCTTCCTTACGATGGGATGAGGAGCTTAGTGACATGGTCTAGCTGGGGGATGTGGGGCTGGATGGTCCTGGGTCCCTTCCGGCTCGGAGTGGCCTGCTAGACTGAGAGGGAACTAGGTTGTGTTACCGCTCTGGGATGGGCTTTCAGTCTCTGTACGGGTGTTAGATGGTGAGTTGGACTAGATGATCCTTGTGGGTCCCTTTCAACTCATAATATTCTGTGATTCTGTGTGTGATTTAAGCAAATCATCTTTTAAATAGAAGAATACATGAAACTCTGTGTGTGAGGTTTTGAGTTGAATTGTAGGAGCAGGTATGTGACCATTGTGTTCTGTAAGTGAAGGCACTAGATTCTACTTGCCAGTGAAGACCAGGCTGTGGCTGTAAGCAGGGTCGTTCATTGTCACTGTATGGTTTCAGTATGATTCTTCAGAGACATGGGTGGCTTTCATGTTTTGACTGTTGTTAGGGCGTTTCTGGTTCTTTTTCATTCACCAGAGCGATTTGGGGTGATACATACCATTCGCACACCTTTGTTGCCTGGAGGAAATTAATTCTCTTAAGAGGATTTGTTAGTGAGATCCAACCAGAATAGATACCTTGTACTTTATGAGAACAATTCGTCCTCTTAACGTACAGGGATGTGATACAAAGCAGTGTTTATGAAGAGACTGCTACTTAAAACATGAAAACATGTTGAAAGAAGGTAAAATGGGAGCCCACTTGACTTACTGGTGAAATTTGAGGCAAAATGATCTGTTAGCAATCAGTTAAGATCATTAACAGTGAAGGGAGAAGAAAATGTATTTCCATGTAGCATAACTACTACTAGGCTGATAAGTATTTTCACTCTCCAAACACATCTGCGTTTACAAAACATTGGTGTTACACAGCCCACATACCCATGAAACTTAGTCATAAATACTGAATTTGCTTTCTTTGTTTTATTCCAGTTATTAAGAGAATGTTAATCTCTCTGTTTGTATTTGTAAATCTCTCTATTGCATGTCACTCTCTGTTTTTTACTAATGACTTAAAACAATGTTTCTAATCTTCTGGGATCTTAGCTTCCCCACATACGAAACACAAGAAAGAACTTCCAAACTTACCTGGGTAGAAAAAAGACAATCTGTAAAATTCTGTAAGGAAAACTGATTTTTCTCTATTAATATTGGGATATTTGCTACTATTCTCTTGTTTCACAGCATGGTCCTATAATACTTAATATAATGAGAAAGAACTAATAAATGTGTACTTGGACCTTAGCAAAGCCTTTGACATGGTTTCCCATGGTAAGCTTCAGAAGAAACTCTCAGAGTGTGGATTGGATAGGAGCATTCTGTCTTGGGTTAGGAATTGGTTGGAAGGACGAGCTCAGAGAGTGTTCGTGAATGGTGCCACATCCAGCTGGCGGCTGGTCACTAGTGTAGTCCCACAGGGAGCAGTGCTTGGCCCGGCACTGTTTAATACCTTCATTGATGACTTGAATGGGGGAACTGAGTCCACCATCAGCAAGTTTGCAGATGATACCAAGTTGGGGACAAATGTTGAACTACCAGGGGGTAGAAGGGCCCTTCAGAGGGACCTTGACAGGCTAGAGAAATGGGCAGACTCCAATAATATGAGATTTAACAAGCCCAAATGTCAGGCTCTTCACTTTGGACATAACAATCCCATGCACCGATATCGGCTGGGGGATGAGTGTCTGGAGAGTGGTGAAATGTAGAGGGATTTAGGAGTAATGGTTGACAGAAAACTTAATATGAGCCAGCAGTGTGCCCAGGTGGCTAAGAGGGCCAATGTCATCATGGCCTCTATCCGGAACAGTGTGGCCAGTAGGATTAGGGAAGTTATTCTTCCTGTATACTCAGCACTGGTCAGACCACATCTTGAGTACTGTGTCCAGTTCTGGGCTCC
>WEKX01012580.1:4648-32660 GCA_013390025.1 Pitta sordida | reverse complement strand
CTACCTGCGGGGAGGTTGCAGCCAGATGGGTGTGGACCTCTTCTTCCAGGCTGACGACACCAGAACGAGAGGGCACGGCCTCAAGCTACGCCAGGGGAGGTTCAATCTTAACATTAGGAAGCGGTTTTTCACAGAGAGAGTAATCGCATATTGGAATGGGCTGCCCAGAGAGGTGGTGGAGTCACCATCCCTGGAGGTGTTTAAGAGAAGACTGGACGAGGAGCTTAGCGACATGGTCTAGCTGGGGGGTGTAGGGCTGGATGACGTTGGGCCCCTTCCGGCTCGGAGTGGCCTGCTAGACTGTGAGGGATCCAGGTTGGTGTTATGCTCTGCGATGTGCTCTCGGTCTCCTTACGGGTGTTAGATGGTGAGTTGGACTAGATGATCCTTGTGGGTCCCTTCCAACTCATAACATTCTGTGATTCTGTGATTCTGTGAACTGCTTGAGAGGGTCCAGAGAAGGGCAACAAGGATGGTGAAAGGACGGGAGAGCAAGCACTTTGGGCAGCAACTATTGAAGCTGGGACTGGTCAGCCTGGAGAAGTAGAAGCTCAGAGGTGACCTCATTGCTGTTTACAACTACCTGAAGGGAGGTTGCATTCAGGTTGGTGTAAATCTCTTCTCTCAGGCTCCCAGCACCAGAACAAGAGGACATGGCCTGAGGCTACGCCAGGGGAGGTTTAGACTGCCTGTTAGGAAGAGCTTTTTCACAGAGAGAGTGATTTCTCAGTGGAATGGTCTGCCCAGGGAGGTGGTGGAGTCGCCGTCCCTGAAGGTGTTTAAGACAAGACTGGATGAGGAACCCAGTGACATGGTCTAGACAATGGGAAGCTCATATGAATGGAGTGTGGTGCCCATGGCACCGGGGTGGTGGGTTCGATCCCTGTGTGGGCGTTCGCTTGGGAGTTGGACTAGATGATCCTTATGGGTCCCTTCCAACTCGGAATATCCCATGTTTCTGATCCTGTAACATAAAATTACTTGAAGTTTTTTGTGATATCTTTATTTTTGGAGTACAAGTCTATTATCTTTTAGCTGAACTACCTTGAAGGGTGATGGAAACTTGTTGCCCATCTAAAGTAATAAAAAATATACATTAGAGTAAGATTTTGGCTTTGTTTTTGGAAGAGAAACAAAATTCAGTAAGAAACCCCGGATTGAGTGGTTGCTGTGCATTAAGGTACAGCAAACAGAGCTATATCTTCCATCTCTTCCTTGAAGCAAACTGCATGTGACTGGCCTTGCTAAGGCCTTGCAGCACTGTGTAGCACCTTGACGGCTACTGGCTTTGTCCCAAAGTTTGCAAGGAGCCGAGCACCATTACATCCTGGCCTCCAGTGGGTCCAGCTACAGCATCCCTGGAATTCTCTGTTCCATACCTTATATTGCTGCTGAACTCTGGATTAAAATTTCACTATCTTCTTTTTTCCACCCCCTCACACTTTTCTTTCATCAAAAAGGATCAAGTTGTAAAAAGCAATTGAGGTTTAAGTTTTGTTTTCAAAGTGATGTTAGCCAGTGCTTCCAGCAGCAGCATTCATTGGCTTTATTTCTCCATTTTTTTAATAAAAGTAATTAAGACATGCCAACATAGGCTAAAAGGCATTCCTGGTGGTTCTTTTATATCTTTTGCCATTGATATAACAAATTTCAAAACTACTTTCATAATGATAATGCCATCCATAGTACTGTATAGACCTCATGAAAAAGAGTTTCTCCTCAGAATTTTTTTGTTTCTATTTTATTTTAAAGTACTATAGATAAGAATATTGAAGACTCAAATCTCTTTGGTTACAGGTGGTGTTAAACTGATACTGAATTTTCCTTGTAGCAATATGTCAGCATGAGCAAAAGCATCCTGCCCTAGGAGAATACAGGGAGCTGTGTTCCCAGCTGGGCTGCGGACGACATAGGGATGTAAAATCTACTGATGCTGGTCACCTTGCTCCTTGCACATAGGGGAGGCTGCCCCTACAGTTGAATGGGTGCCTAAAATGGTGAAGTGATTGTCAGCATAGTCTTAATTCAAGATCTCTGTTTGTTACTTTGAGAGAATAGCCTTTTACTGGTCTTACAGAATTTGGCCATCTAGATTTGAGAAGCTTGGCAGGCAGGGTTTTGGGAAGCTACTTAGAATTATGGATCAGGGTAAAACAAAGATGAGACATTTCTTTGGAAAAAGTTAAATGCTTCACTGTACCCATGTTTATTTTTGGAGTGAAATTGCTTTATGACTTCCTAATGATTTTTAAAGTTGATAAAGATTTAAACTGTCTCTGGAATTACCCTGAACATTGAGAAGTGTCACGTTAGCTATTCTGAAATTAACCAGACCAGACCAATAGCAAACAATTTCACCTAATGTTTACTTGTCTGATTATAATTGGTATTCCCCTAGTTAATATTCACAGAAAGGAAAGTTGATGTTTAAGTGTATCCATATTCCTTATTCAAGACAAGTGTAAAGAAATACCAGGAGATATCCTGCCTCGCATTTTGAATTGTCAGGCAGAACAGGAGCTACTGCTGTGTCATGATTGTTTGTGCTGCTTTCACATGAATCAACTAAATTGACAATCAGATCATGTGTCCTGAAAAATGTGGTTTAGAATAACTAGAAATATGGGCTATTATCAGCAAATAGTGGTATCACTGAGTGTCAGGACGGTTCAAAATGTGATTTAACAGCAAATCTCCTGCAGAGGCCAATCATGCCTTCCTTGTACAGTGCAAATATTCCTTTGTTGGGATTACCATCTTTTCAAGATTCACAGAAAGGTCTACATTGTTTTCCGATGAGAAGCTGAGATATTGTCCTTGTCAATTTCCCAGCCTTTACAGCCACCCTAAAACAGACAGGAAATGAAGAACTCCAAGGGGAGCTAAAGATGAATGAGTATGTCCAGCATGAACATCATTGTCCTACCTCCTTGTCTTTCTCAGCCTTAGAACTAAGATAGATGGTGATATCTGGGTTCCTGGTAGCAGCAAGAAATCTGCATGTGGACATAACCATTCTGCGTTTAGAAAGGAAAATGGGAACTTAAAGGATTGTTAAATCTGAACCTGTTTAAACAATGTGAAAGTCATTGTGTGCTGCTGATTGTCCTGCCATAAGCTTGTTGATAATTGGTTTTGCTAGTTTGAGTTTTCTATCTCTCTGCCTTGTTGGAGCATATGCTTTAATGTGTCTGCTTATATGGCATCAGGCTGCTTTTTGCCATTAGATTTGTACCACGGTAAGAAAATGAAGAGGTGAGATTCAAAGAAACCTTAAAAGAAAGATAAAGGTTACTTTGAAAAGTGACTTCTGAAGCTCAGTGAAATTAAGGTACATAAGCAAACTTGACCCAACTTGCCGTGTATGAACTTCTGTGTATGAAAAAGAGAGGTGGAGTATTTTGGATGTAAATAAGTAATGGATGTTTTGGGAAAACTGGATGTGATTATAAGTGATTATAGTTACTTTGAAAATCAGGAATCCTTGAAAGATCAATTTAGTGTCAAACTTTCTATTGAGACCATTAAACAAATGAAACATTTTATTTAATGAATAATGAAGAGAAGAGTGAGTTCATAAGTTTTTTTAACTCAAGTCATGAGGTGAGATGGCCACTAAAGGTCTTAAATACTCTTCTTTGTTTTCTTAATAGTCCACTTTATTGAAGACTATTGTTTATCATTAGTTCTTTATCATGCTGCTTCAGCAGCCAAGTAGGCTTGGTTCCATGCTCATGTAAGTCCCTAAAGGTTTCTAATATTTTCAGCAGCCTTTGCTTGCTCTTGTATCACCAGTATTGCCCATTAACTGGCAAAACATCTCTCTGGGACTGAAGGTACCTCTCAAGGTAAAAATGGGAAATCCAGTATTTACAAGATACTGAAATACCTTGCAGAACCTGCCAGACAGTTTCTGTACTTACAGACTTCAATCACTTTCTTAAAATCTATTAATTGCCTTTTTTTGGTCATTTTCCCCTCAGGACTCTATTAAATGGCTTCCCAAGTCTCCTAAACTGTACAGTGGCCATAATTGGAGTTCCCAGGGCTCTCGCTGGGCCTCACTGAAAGGAAAGGAAAGTTTTCATGGTGGTAACCTGTACAAATTCAGCTCTGCTAATGGAAAATGGAGGGAAGGAAGGATCAGCCCTGAGCAAGAGGCAGAGGAACTTGAGGATCCTGATGATGTAGGTAGCCTTGGAATCAGGAGGTAAATGTGTATCCATCAAGAGGCTGCAACTCCTTGCAGTGCTGTGCAGCTGAGCACTTTGGGTTTGTGGTAGGCTGCAGTGCTTATATTCTCACATTGTTGCTTGTGCAGAGGGTACAGAGCAATTTTCAGTGGTTTATTCCTTTACTTTGCCTGCAATTCATTCATCCAACCCTAAAGAGAACAGTTCAACTTGCAGGTTGAGTAGCCTGAGCAATGATGAGACACATATGTTTTAAATTTACTCCTACTTATATTCCCAGTTACCAAACTCCCTCCATCTCTTTCAGGTAAGTAGGTGATTAGGAGCACTTGAGGTGAGGTTGAAGTATTATTCCACCCCATCTTTAGTTTTTGGGTGGTGGTCTTCCAGGATGCTGACATGATGGGAAACCCTGCATGCTGTGGTTTCTGTAGCCTGTGCCTGCCAGGTGTCTGTCACCTGTGCAGGAGCCTAGCTGTCCTCTCAGTTATAGCCTGGGAAAAGGAGGTTGTGATTGCACTCTTGCAGCCTTTCCCTTTCAGGGCATTGCTCACCAGTCTTTACTTCTGATGTTTGCTGGAAGATGAGAGAGGAATAGGGGCTCACGCTCCTTTTCCAGGACCTCTTCTTCCTTCCTAGTACCTGTGAGTGCTCCCGGTGTGCCCTCTCCTCCAGCCTTGTCCTGGCTCTCGCTCTTGGCCTGGTGCCACAGCACAGCTGATGGGTCTGGGTTAGTCAGCCTGGCACTGTAAAGAGGAATCTCTCTCAAGAAAAATAATTCATATTTTAGGTGAGTTAAAGCCAAACAAATTCCCTTTTAAGTGAAAATGGGAAGCAATCATGCCTTGTATGCTCTCCCTGGGGTTGGCAATGGGTTTTTGCTCCCAGCCAAAAAGAGGTTGTGGGAAAGCAGCAATATAGATTGACAAATAAAGTGTCTAGTGGGGTTTCGGCACAGCTGTTCAAGGTAATGGCTTTTTATTTCTGGTATTAAACTTCCAAGCTTAGGAAAACACGGGACTTGTTTTCACACATGTTGATCTTTGTTTGCTGCATCATTTCATTGCCAACAGAAGACAGAAGGATTTGGCAAATATGAAGATCTTATTTAACCTTAACCCATCAAAATAGGGAGAGAAAACCAGCTGAATATAAATAAAGTGTTCATAGCAGAATTTGGGGATCATGTCTTAGTTGCATAACTGATAGCTGGGAAACATTGTTATGTTTTGCAGTCAAAATTGTCTGAAGCTTTCATTGTTTGGTGGATGTGTTCTAATTGTGTTTCTATTTTTAAGCCCTTGTGGTTTAGCTAAGCATAGAGTCACGTTGTCAGTTCCTCTCTGCATCTCAGAGTAGGTGCAGCCTAGAGCCAAGCTTCAAAGCAGGTGCCTCACCTTTGAGTTTTTATTTCCAGAGGACTTCTAAATCTCTTAAGTTTGCATGTCTCCATGCACTGCCATTTGCAACTGAATAAAGTCAATCCAATTACTGAGACAAGGTTTGACAGGGCATTGTAGGCTTTAATTGGGTATATGTGTGTAATGTGTGCTTGTGCATGCCAGGGGATGTAGTGAAAGGCTATAAAATCACACTACTCTCCCTGTTCTGACAGTTTCAACCCCAATGTCCAGGACAAATAGAAAACAGAGAAATAAAGGTAGAAGAAATATGTTTGGTGTAAAGTTCCAGTTTTGTCTTCAGTGAAACAAATTCTACTGTACAGCAATGTGATAGTGAGGAACAAATCCAGGTTACAACAGGTAGGGTCTGTTTAGCAGATAGATATTCTCCTTGCTGTTGCTGTGTTTACCTTTTTTATCTTTAACCCCCAGGAACCTATTTCCAAGTTTTCTGGCAGCCTTTTTGATAGCAATGGTGGCCTGAGAGATCAAAGAAATACCAGAACAACTCTTCAAGAAAAGCACAAGTTGTCAATGAAAGGGAAGACTCTTCCAGGGACTAACACTAAGATGCAGCCACTTGTCTCCACAGTGGGCAGCTTCCCCAGCGAGAGCAGCCGGATCCCAGAGGAACTGAGAGTGGTGGATGTGCCGCAGCCCCCGCTGAAGGTACAGAACTGCTGCATGGGCTGGGCTTGCTGGTGGGGGGAGCTGTGCATGTCTGTGATGAAGTCCATGTGTCTAGGGGAGGGTGTGAGAGGTAAGTCCTATTCTTGTGTGAGGCAGTTTATAAAAGATGCAGAGAAGGGGGCACACTGTACAGTAGATATCATGAAACTTACCTTTGACAGAGAATAAACTGAAGGTTGCTTTTGCTCCTCCTGGCTTACATGGAAAAAGAATTTTCCATTGAAAAAAACCCCACAACACCTCCTTTCCCTGTAGCCATGCATCTCATTTTATATAATCAGCTTTGGTATTTTGAGGTCAACTCAAGGCTATGTGCAGGCAGGCACTCTGGTTTTGGAGCAGTGGAGTGGTCTTACTCTCACAGCATGAGAAAGTCTCCACCCTGTGAAAAGGGATGGGAATGTTCAAGTGAAAATTTATCAGTGAGAACTGCACGATTTGCACTGAAGTTCATGAAAAACTATGGTCTGAACTTAATAGATATATCCCATCATGGCATGCTTTGGAGGACATGAGGAGAAAACATGCTTTATGAGTTGGCTCTTCGGAGGGTACAGGGCACACTTCTGCTGACTGCCTGTGGGGCAGGAGATACAGGAGGCAGCGCCAGGAAAGGCATCTTGCCCAAAAGTGGCACAAGTGCTGGACCCTATCCCTAAAACATTGCTGGCAATCATGGGCTTGTAAAGTCTTGAGAATGCGGGTGATGCTAAGTCTAAGCAACATATGGTAGAGTGGTTTTCATACGGTCTTTTCATATATTTTAGGAATTTCAAATGTGTGTAGTATACACATATGCACATATAGTATATATGCAAGAGTAGCTGCATACATTTGTTAAATTTTGAACATGCAGCTGTGTTAACGTATTATTAATTATAACAGATTATTCAAACCTGAATTGACTTAGAGATATGAATCAAATCAATGCAATTAGCCACTTTAGTACAGTGGTGAGTGTCCCCACCTCTCATGTGGGAGACTGGGGTTTCGATTCTTGCCAGGGAGGCAGTGGTGCTGTTTAAGAGCTGGATTCGATGATCCTTGTGGGTTCCTTCCAAATCAGAATATTCTGTGAAATTATTTGCTACCAAACATATTATGTATGAAAGAAAAAACCCCTAAAAATCCAACAATTGGAGGGAATAATTCTTAAATATAAGATGTCTTTGGAACTTAAAACTTGTTGTATTTGACCTTTGTTGTGAATTCTGTAAATTCATACAATTATCTAAGATTTTGCACTAAATTTTTGCTGATACCAGCAGGAGAATAGACTGGATAGATTACAATTTATGCTGCTTTTTTAAAATCTTTCTGGTATTTTTACTTCTAAGTCAATGGTTAGAGGACTGTCAAATCTTTTGAGAGAGTTAATGCACATATGTAGAAAGCCTGCTTATAAAAAAAAAATAAATACTGTAATAGTGCTCAAATTCAGTTACCTGTTCTTGAAAGAGTTGAGAGGAAGCAAATTGGACTGTAGATGAGGTTCTAAAGCAAAGATTTTTCATAAATTGATAAAAAACGTTTACTCTTCACTTTTCTGATGCACTGGTGTTGGTTGCCATTGTGAGTGCTTAGTGAATCTGTGGGTTTTATGAAGCAACTGTTTTGGCTAGCAGCCTTATAGATGGCATTTTATGATTTTGGCATGACTCTAAAACCTGGAGAAATAATGCATTCTTGGTGTTACTGAACAGTAAAGACTTACATGTGCCAATGTTGAAGCATAGCACCATTTTTCTCTGGTCTGAGCTCTCCAGGGACATGTCTCCCGGTGTTCAGAGTGGAAGGTAGATTTTCAGTGCTCATATAGGCAATGTTTTTGGTTAATCAGATTACTTATCCACTGTATTTCTTTTCCAGGTAACCATTACTGTGTGCAGTCAAATGGGGAGTCTCGGTATTAGCATTGCTGGTGGAAAGGGCTCATCTTCATGTAAAGGCAGTGATGAGGTTCATTTCATTATTCAAAATTTATCTGGGGAACATTAGAAATAGATTGATGAGTAGCATTTTGAGCTATTGTTTTTTGTTGTTTTCTGAGATTGTCCTTTGTGATAAAGCTAACTGACTGCCTTTGTGATAAAGCTAACAGGGGTAAACATGGGTAACATATTTCCCAAAGTAGGAGCTGGCTCTAGGTTTTGATGCAGAAGCTTCTGGAGGGATAATTTTGGAAAGAAAGCCTGATGTAAACAAATGATTTTCCAGAGGCAACCTGATGGCTGAAACACTGAAACATTGTTGTCTAATTTGCATTTTCTTCCTCAGTTTTGGGTCACTCCCTTGGCAATCCACATTGCCTCTTCCATCCCATTTACTCATTCCCAGGAGCTAACTACATTTGAGAGAAGTATTTCCCACATCTTCTCCCTGAATTATCATTTAAATAAATATTTGTTTCCCAGTCTGTCCCCCATGGCACAGTGTAAACAATTGCTGACTTTTGTTCATTGTTGTATGTGTCAGCAATGGAGACTTCTTTCTCTGTCTTAGTAATGTGCTAAGGCATTTAGTTTTTAATTTTATAGAGGCAACAGAGCAACAAGTCTTGAAATTAATTGCTTCTTGTTTGCTTTTTGCGTTTAAGAACAATGGAAGTAACTTGGTCAGGTCTGAAACATGTTTTTGTGTTACCAGGGGATCCTGATTGCACGACTGCCGAAAGACAGTCCATCAGACTTGGCTGGGGTACAAGCAGGAGACAGAGTGGCTGAGGTAGATGGGTTCTTTATCAATGTGGAGTGTGTCCTCTTGTTGTTGTCTTTAAATCAAATCATTCAGAGTTGGGGAATTTGAGATCTAGATCTAGGCTTGCCTTAGCTTTTTAGATTCTTATCATTATGAAGAAAGTATAATAACTTTAAATTGTTGTATTCCTTCTCATTATATTCTGGTTGTCAGAACTTTATGTTCAAAGCGCTTAACAAACTATTATTCACTTTAATGATTGATTCACAAATGAGAATAATGGTCTTAGTAAGCAGTTATGTAAGAACAAATGCAGTTGTACTTGGTCCAAGAAGCTTTCCCATGACCTGGTATTAGTTTTACTGGATGAGTTCATTGCAGTTGTAACAAAGAAATATAGACTAGATGAGCTTGTTTCCACAAAGGTAATTCTTGGGGTGGAGAGAACAGCTCGAAATAGCTCCTCCAATAGAGGCTTACAGAACCAAGTGCCAAGGGATAAATGTGTCTCTTGGGCTGCTCCACCTCAAGCCTCATCTTTCTCAGCAGAAGCCACTCTCTTGGGCTTCAGAGTTTCCCAAGAGCACGCATAGTTTTGTGATACATGTGCTTTAAATGTACGGTTTGGTTCCTACCTGCTGAGAGTGATGCAGTGTGAGGGCAACCTCTGCAAAATTACTTTGAGGTGAAACTGGTCCATATTTTTTTTTCCGCTCGTATTCTTTGAAACTGTAATTTATACTTGCTTAGATTAATAGTTTTTACTCCAGCAGACCCATGTATGAGTTAAGGTGGGATAGAGCAAGTAATATTGTATATCTGTTAAATTGTCAGGAATAAGGATAGAATCTATGTCAGCCAAAGACTATTTAATATTAAATTAATCAACTAATTTTTTTAAACTATGCCATAGAATTTTTAACAGAGGACTGTGTTCCATAACCCAATATATTATGTTAGTTTAACAGTTTTTAAAAGGTTAATTATAAAAAAAATTCTGTATACTTTTACATTTTTTTCTTTATGAAAGGTATTTTAACAGATGTGAAATAGGTAAAGAATTATTTAAATTCTCTCACATTATCACATCAAAGAAAAAAAAATCAGGATTTTTAGCTGCTGTACCTTTACCTTCTCAGCAGAGTTTCTGTATCAGTATGTATCAGTATCTTAAAAAATAACCCCTTTGGCAAGGTACTTCCAGGAGGCTATAATTAATTTCTTATTTTGGGGGCTATTTGGAATACTTGTTGTATACAATATAGTAAAATAGCAGCTAATGTCTGTTCACTTAATCAATTCTGAAACAAGTGAAAAACAGAAGAAATTTCTGTTCCATACTGTTCTGCCCTGCTGTTTTTTATCAATGAAATAGGATTTCTCCATCTCCCACAAGATGGCAGAATCATTCATCTGTTTAAAGAATATAGAAAACAAATCTCTGCTTTTTGTATGTGTAGGTGATGAGAAGGAGTCAGTGCAATCAGCTGTGCTGTAGGAATCCTAATGTTTTAGCCACATAGCTGATCCATGTATAAATAATGAGCATTTTTTCTCGGTACTGTGTTTTACAACTTCTTATTCTTGAACTGATCATGTCAGCAGTTGAAATATACAATTCATCAAAAATAGGGAACAGCAAGAATTACAATTTTATTTGCTTTCATTGTGCAACCACATATAACGAGGGATTCAGGCATTTGAATACTAACCTGAAAGGGATGGAATTGCTGTCCTTAAACAGCATTTAGAATAAAAATACGTGTTTCTGGTTGTTCTTTTTTTAAAGGCAACCTTCGTTTCAGAGCCTGCTGTTCTTGATGCTGGTCCTACTGAAGCTTCACCCAAGGGCAGCCCCTTCCGGACAGTAAACCATGTCATAACAGTAAGTAAGATAACCCCAGTAAATAACAAATCATTCTTACCTAAGTCATTTGTGTTGTTTGTCATTAATGCTGATAAAGACTGGCACAGATCTTGTGAGTAGCTCTGTAAGAGGACAAAACATACCAAAGATCAGAGACCCTCCCAGGCATTTGGGAGGTTTACGTGGTTTACGGAACAAACTCCAAGACTCCAAAGAGTTTTAGAGTAGGCATGTTTTTAATAGCAACGTTGCGAGGTCGGGGGAAAAAGTTTTCCTTGCCCGCCTAACAACTAACATTACAGGCACCCATTGTATGCCACATAATTATATATATTCATTAAAGAAAACATGCATAAACATTAAGTATCTGAGGATAGGAGTGGTTTATGTAGATTAGTGTCCGGTGTCTCTTCAGCCTAAGTTTTCTCCCAGTCTGCACCCTGGTTCTGCCTCTCAAGTGTTCATTTGGGGGTCTTTTGGGGGTCTCTGAGACTGAAGTAAGAAGTCTTCCTCGGGTGAACTTTCAAACTTGTATAAATTTTTCAGTGTTTGGCATCCTTTCCGAGTGCTAATTGCTTCTTCCATCCACTAATTGCCTATACCATCTACATCTAGCATGAGAGTTTCCTTTCCAGCCTTGCTGAGATGAGGAGTGTATAATTTACAGCCTAGCCTGCTGTCCAGCTTATCTCTTCACATTCCCTCTCAAGGTTGAGATGTTTTCATTAGTTCTAACCACACTAATATACTTAAACTTCTATGTTACCAACAAAATGTTATATGCTTCTACAAAATACAAAAGTGATATATATAACCACACTGACATAATGAGACTTCTGTGTTACTAACAAGACCTTATATACTTTTACAAAATATAAAAGTGATAGATCTCCTATTCACACAGCAGCTGGGACATAGCTCCTGAGTTGACACCAGTGTAGCAGACCCGAGCTTTTGAAGCACTCTTGTTTGGGGTCTTTAAGGGTGGTCTCCATTCCCTCCAGCTTCAGTGTTGTCTATTCTACCATATGAGTTCCCCCTCTAGCTAATGGAAGGATTTCCTGGATCCCTCTTTTAGGAGGGAGAGGTTGAACAGCTACTTGGAGGTGACCATTTTTGTCTTTTGGCTGGAGGGCAGAACTTGTGTGACGGACCAAGATATGACCATATTTTAGGTGGCTGATGTCAGATGAGAGTAAGCCTACTGCGCATGACAGACAGCAATGGCTGAGTCTGCAGGGTGACTTTTAGAAGTCTGATCCACTTTTGGGAACTTCTCTACCAAATTCAACTCTCTCAAGACCACATCATGAGTACTGTGTCCAGTTCTGGGCTCCCCAGTTTAAGAAGGATGTTGAGCTGCTTGAGAGGGTCCAGAGAAGGGCGACAAGGATGGTGAAAGGACTGGAGAACAAGCCCTATGGGGAGTGGCTACGGGAACTGGGGTTGTTCAGCCTGGAGAAGAGGAGGCTCAGAGGTGACCTGATTGCTGTTTACAACTACCTGCGGGGAGGTTGCCGCCAGGTGGGTGTGAATCTCTTCTCTCAGGCTGACGACACCAGAACAAGAGGACATGGCCTTAAGCTACGCCAAGGGAGGTTTAGGCTGGATGTTAGGAAGAGGTTTTTCACAGAGAGAGGGATCTCTCTTTGGAATGGTCTGCCCAGGGAGGTGGTGGAGTCGCCATTCCTGGAGGTGTTTAAGAGGAGACTCGATGAGGAGCTCAGTGACATGGCCTAATTGGTGGGATTCTTGGATGGATGGAGCGTGGTGCCTGTGGTTCCACGCTTGTGGGTCTGATCCCTGGGTGGGCATTCACTTGGAAGTTGGAATAGATGATCCTGTGGGTCCCTTCCAACTCAGAATAACCTGTGAACCTAATCTTTGTCATCTACTTTAACAACGGAAACTATGACTCCACTAGGAAGATACAATAAGACCAAGGCATCTGAATAGTTAAGGTCAAAATGCATCCTACTTATATGAAGCCTCAAGTACCAGGAAGCAACTTTTTCTCCTACAGCAAATGCCAGAGGAATTATTTGTTTGATTCCTCTTCTTCTATTCAGTTGCTTAAAGACACGTCTTTTGAGGCCTGTGAAATATTTGTATTATTTTGTGGCACATTTGACCAGTTTTGTTTTCCACTTCCATCAGTTTGTTTTTGGTTTTTTTTCCCAGCAGTGCTGTTTTTTATGGTCCTAATCACCATTACAGGAAGCATGGGGCTTCCTGTTAGAGGAACCACAGTTGAAAGTGTTTATTCACACACTGCTAGTGTCCTGGGTATGTTGCAGTAATATCTGACTTTTAGTTGTTTCAGACAGAAAGAGGAAATTACCATATTTTTCAAATTGCATGCCTTTTGGAAAATAACACCTCCCTTTAAAATTCTTCAACTGTAGGGAGAGGAGGAAGAAGATTAGACCAAGCTGCTTAAATTAGAGTGCAGTACACAGAGGGGGGCAACTGCTTAATATGTTCCAATTGTCAAAAGTAGACCATGTGCAAGTTGTTTTGTGAAGAAACATCTGCATTTCTGGTTTTGTTTCTTTATTGAAATCAAAATCTTAGTGCTGCAGCAAACAGTGTAGTTATTGCCTGTAACCTAGAGCAGCATTCATCAGCCTTAGGGATCATGGGCTTGTTCAAAGTCAACAAGCTGACTTTGAAACTGCTAAGTATCTCACCTGCTCTTGCTTTGGAGTCCCTCTTATTCCTCAGTAACTGTCTTATCTGAAAAATGTTTACAGCCTGGCTTCTTATGGAGGACTTGCTTTGCATGTTCAGATAAGTAGGTGGCAGTAGGACCTTAATGCAGAATCTTCTTCTGTGCTAGGAATATAGGCAGGTTTGTTTCCTGTGTATTTCTGATCAGGTTTCCAGAGAAGATGGGTGCATTTACGTCAGGGGAGGGAAGGAGGGAAGCATCGTGGCAGAAAACCCAAAAACTTCTATTATTCTTCCTGCAAAACCTGAATATGGGCTGGGTGGTGCCCATTGTCCTTCTCCCTCTCTTCCATGTCCTCACCCTGCCCTCTAGCAATGCCCATCATGTTTAATAAACATCTTTTTGGAATATGCTCTCTGTGATAGTGTTTTTCTTGTACTTGCTAGCCATAACCATGTCTTGCTATTGCCCATTCTGTCTCTGAGGCCGGTGCTCTGAAGCTACAAAGGGCAATGCTACTGCCAGGTTCAGGTTTCCTCTCTGGTTTTCATGGGCTTGGTGGCTCTAACGGCTTTTAAAATGCTTATTTGAATTGTTAACTCATCCAGCCAAACTCAATTTCAAACCCTTTGTGCCAGCTTTAAGATTTCATGACAGTGTGAATGACCAGTAATTAACTGGACAAATGAAATGCTCTTCTACTCTGAGTTGATGAGGAGCTCAGTGACATGGCCTAGATGGTGGGAGGCTTGGATGGATGGAGCGGGGTGCCCATGGTTCCGCGCTTCTGGGTCTGATCCCTGTGTGGGCGTCCGCTTGGGAGCTGGACTAGATGATCCTGTGGGTTTCTTCCAACTCGGAATAACCTGTGAACCTGTGAGTCATTGTTTTGCAAAGGAAAAATGAGAATGTCCCATAGTTTTAATTATGATTATTATACTGAAATGTGAATGCCTCAGAACCTTAATTACAATTGACAGTTTACTTTTTTACATACAATATTTTATAGTCTTGTCTCAGTTATGCTAATCGGACCTCAAAAATATGAAACCAGTTTATTTGACTTTTTTTAATATGTATATGTCTAAACAAAAATATTTTACTTGAACTTAAACCAGGTGTTTGGATTTTAAAATGTAGATCTTAAAATAGGAATACGTAGGGATGTCCACCAAAATATCAGATCAGAACCACAGCTGGTATAGCTGCCTACATGCAGACTGGAGTAAAATACGTATTGCATGTCTAACTACAGAGGGGGAAAAGGTCAGAAGTGCAAATATAGTGCCTCATACTGACTGTAACAGAAAGCACTTTAACTTGGATTCTGGAGTCTTTATTTCCAGTTCTCTATTATGTATTTCCTGTCCATGCTCTTAAACACAAAGCAAATTCTTTGCAATCTTTTTCTATCATAAATATTTTCATTCAAGATCTGATTGAAATTCCCAGTGGATTTTGTCTTCCTGAATGGTGAGTTTTGAGAGGTTTCAGCATCTCCTATCACTTCATAACATGCATTACCATGTCATCATCTTTGATCCATTTTTTGCCCTATGAACATCGGAAAGATATTAGATACTTTGTAATTAATATCAAGTCTCAGATAATCTAATACATACACTTCAATTTTTACCATATTATTTTATCTAATTTTATGCCTTTGCCCTGAGAATTTCCTGAATTAGATTTTTTCATGTAGTTCACCAGGGGTACATGTGTCACACACTGAGGATTTTCAAGGAAGGTTAAAGGAAGAGTTATCAATTAAAAGCAATTGTGTAAAAAAAAACCTGTTTACAGTATTGGAAAAAATCTGAAGAACTTAATCAAACTAAATAAGTAAAATGTTTTGGTTGCTCTGTTAAAAATGCAGAGATACTAAGTATTCTTAAATATGTATGGTGAGAAAACAGACAATTTCAGTGAACTAAAACATGTATCAAAGTGAAATGCTCCTGTGCCTGCCTAAAGTGAATAACCATATATGCCATGCTCCCAAATAGGTAGGTTGCTGGTTTTCTGCTGTCTAATATTATTTGTAGACTTTTCAGGAAAAAACCTTGATGAACATACACTAGCTAAAAATCTTCAAAAATCTAAGTATCAAACCCTTAATTTATTCATCTGAGCATCTGAGTTTTAAACATACCACAAAATGGAAATTATACAACATAAATATAATGAAATTTCTTCCTTGTTTCTCAAGTCATCATCTTACTTTTTTCAATTTTAAAAGCAAAACCAGAAGAGTACTCAGGTCAGAGAAGCAGTGTAAAAGAAGACATCTAAAGTGGAGTTCAGAGTGTCCCTATCATCAACAAAGCCAGGTTTCTTCTGAAGCTTGCTTCAAGTAACGATGACCTTGCTCACATCACATACAGTGTTTGATTGACCTGTTCCTGTAGCACCATAAGACCCAATACTTCAAGGTTCTTATGAGGAACTGCTTTATCCTTTCTTCAAAACATTTTCATGGCTCTTGTCAGTTAAAGGTGTTGGTGTTTTTATGTTGTGTTTTATTTCTGAGTTAGTTTTAGAAGTCAGGAGTCTGATTTTTCACTGCCTTGTGTCTTGTGCAGGTTTATATATGTTTGCAAAGAAGCCTGTGCACACAGCCTTGTTGGTTTAGCTAACCTGTAGTCATCGTGTGAGCTTCAGTGCAGTGTAAGCACCTATGTGTGATCGCCTTCTCCAGTTCATCTCCTACTTTGGTTCTGCTTTTATCTAAGAAACTGAGTGTTTCTGAGTCAGGATGAAAGATGAAACATAAAAGGAGTGTGGTGTAGACACTATGTTTACCTCCATAGTGTAGTGGTTAGGGAACTATTTTGTGAATTTGGAATTAAGTTCCTGCTCTCAACAAATGCTTCTGTTTGCACCATGTGTCTTTTTTCCTCTCTTCCTTTTAAGTAGTTTTCTGCTAGGACTTGGTCAGAACTGACTGTTATTTCAAACTTTAAATTCTTGGATTTTGCAGAGCTTGTACGTAAAAGTGCTATATATGAAAAACCTTTTGAAAAGACAAGTGGTTACTTGGTGTTTTCAAGATAAAATGTTAAAATACCTCCAAGTTAGAGAAAAATAATCTGGAAAGTAAACAAAAAATCAGATAAGCAGTGCAGACAATATAAATGAATAAAATATATATTATATAAATAAAAACGCATGCAGAAGACAGGTAGACTCAAGCAAGGCACCTGGAACAGTGCTGTAGGACATAGCATACTATCTCAGAATAAAAGAGGATAAATATTTGAACAACCAGACAAGATCCCAGCAATATCTCCCCTTGTGAAAGATGTCCTCGTGGATTTTGCGGTAGTTCAGCAGAGGAAGAGACTGTACTCAAGTCCTGTAGGCATTCAGATACAGCCACTGCCTTTTGCAGGGGTGATAAACTTTCTTCAAAATCAAAGTATTGATAACTTGGGCTGTGGGTAACATTACTTAGGGGGGCAGTACTTTTAAGTCTCCCAATGTGATCAAAGCACTACATTGTCATGAATATTCTTATAGCATCAGGCTATAAGTGATTACACAGAAAGCACTTACATGAAAGTCTGTCTATCAGGTTCCAGTCTCAGGGAATTCACTGTTTCATTAGAAGATGAAAGAAATGGAGCAAGGACAATTTTTGTATGTAATTGAATCATATACAAACCTTTTATGACTAACTGCATTGCAGATACGACATGATGAACATTGATCTTCCATTTTTGTGGTGAATTTGACAGAACTCCACCTTTCTTGTTTTGTGCATTTCCTTTGGACGGCACTGAGCTAGCAGAGAGGAAGAACAAAAAGGAACTTGGCTTTAAATATGACATGACCAACTGTTTGTTATATATACTACACACCAGAAGACAGATAAAACATGAAAGATGTTTTCTTGCTATACTAAGGAGTAGAGAAGATACCCAGTTTTAAACTTGATCTGTAAAATATATCAGTATCTAGAAAATTCCCACAGAGGTTATTTTCATAGCATGATAGAGTAGTTTGGATCAGAAGGGACTCTTAAAGGTCATCTTGTCCTTCTCCTTGCAATAAGCAGGGACATCTTCAACTAGAACAGGTTGCCCAGAGCCATGTGCAACATGATATGGAGTATTTCCAGGAATGGGGCATCCACGCCTCTCTGGGCAACCTGTTCCAGTGTTTTACCAATTACCTGGTGCATTGAACTTCCAGGAAATCATGCTGAGCTGAATTAGATTTCAGAGCAAATCACCAGGCACAGTGTGGGACTAGCAAAAAGCTCAGGGAAGAGGGATGGGCTGGTTGGGTAGCTGTCACTCAGAGAGCATTTTGGTTTTTTGCACACAAAACTGAGGCAGTGCTTTCAAAAGCATGGTGCCAAAGCTTCTCTGGCAGAGCTTGAGAGTAGTGTGGCTGCTAAAAGTGTAAGGGTGAAATTAATTATGTGCTCCTCTCTCCCAGCACCAAGCAGCAACAGATGCTACCAGGAGACAGTTGCTCCATGAACATGGAAGCACTAGTTCCTCACTTTCCTTGTGCAGAGGTCTTCTGTAGCCAAGTGTAATGAGGTCCTTCAGCTATGCCTGATCACAGGTTTATTTTCCCCAGAGTGCGGGAGAAGTTTATACCTCTCTCTCCATCTGACTTCACAATTTCTGGAGTTTGGCCACGGGCCCTGACAGCAGTGAAATATTTGCACTGTAAAGTGCCAGGGAAAGGGATGCAGCCAGGGATTCCAAAGACCAGGAGAGTTGAGGGTGCACCTTAAAAGACATACTGATTAAAACGTCCCTGATATGCTTTAAAAGGCAAGCTGTGTTGAATGCCCGGAGGAGGTTTGCAAATCCGTATGGTTTCATACACGTAGCTGTGCGTTAGGGGGTTTCTGTCGCACCCAGCTTGTCCTTGCCCTGCCCTGCTGTGCCCACTCCCACCTTGCCATGGTGCCGCGTGTGAGTGATGGACTCACAGAGACTTAATTAGGTCTCTTTCTCCCTCTCTGACTTGTATTTACTTGTTTTCTTTTGGGAAGAAGGTTGCTTGAATCTGTTGTCTCTGACTTCGGGAGGAAAACGTCATTGTGTCAGCTAAGAAAGCCATCAGATGCCAATTTTGTGTGAACTGGGCAGTTGTGTGCACTTGTCTGTTCTCTGCTGTTCTTGTTGGATGCATTTTGGCATCCTCTTTTTGAAAATTTTATTTAAAAATCGAGCTGCGTAACGTTTTCAACATGACTAAGTAGTTAGCAAATGTGACCTTTTGCATCTAGCAAAGACACGTTTGCCATTGTTCAGTGAGAAGGCTGAATTTCCTGTTGAAGTGTAAAAAATGACTACCCTCACCAGAGATGACAAAAAAGATAAGACTAAGTATGAAATCATGACATTATTCGTTAGGTATGTAAATCCCTGCAAATGTTCTCAGCCCAGCAGATAATTTTGTTTTCTCCTGTTTCCATCAATTGAGGGGTACCAGCCTCAGCACTGCAGTGAGTGAAAATCAGCTGCAGTCAAATTTCAAAAATATGTACTATTTAGATATATGGAGCTGAGCTAGGCAGGCATCCCTATTATAAGTATATTCCAGCTGGGGAATATTTTCTTTAGAAAGTTATTTATTTGAACTAGGGTTAAATGTGTGTCTGGGTTTTTTTTCCCAAAAGCCAATTCAAATCTTTTTTCCCTGCCCGTATTCCATCAAACTTTGGCTTTTCATATGTTGTATCACCTTCTGATTTGTAGCCTCTGTCCCCAGTGGCTGGCCTTGCTGCTGGCAGTACTTTGCCCTCTCACTACTAGTTTTACTTTTGATGTGAAGTTTGGGTTTTAGCTGTGACTGTTGCTTTGAGAGTTTTCTTCTCCTGCTAAGATTGGAGTATGGACCTGTCGATGGGGGCAGGTGAGAACGGAAAGGCTTATAAAACAAAAAAAAATATAATGGGATTTGATTTTTTTCAGATTTAGTTTTGAAAAAAGTTATAAAAAGACATAATGAACTGTCCTTTACGGACTGTCCTGCAATATTTTGGACAAAATGTTTCTGGTCAAAGTAGATAAAGAAAGCATATGTGCATATCTGGAAGTTAAAAATGATTGGATGTTAACCTGTTGGCAGGACATTAATATTACAGAATTACAGAATATTTNGACCTTCTCAAGCAATTCAACATCCTTCTTAAAGTGGGGAGACCAGAACTGCACACAGTACTCAAGATGTGGTCTGACCAGTGCTGAGTACAGGGCAAGAATAACTTCCCTAGTCTGACTGACCACACTGTTCCTAATACAGGCCAGGATGCCACTGGCCTTCTTAGCCACCTGGGCACACTGCTGGCTCATATTAAGTTTCCTGTCAGTCATTACTCCTAAATCCCCCTCCATTTCACCACTCTCCAGCCACTCCTCCCCCAGCCGATATCGGTGCATGGGGTTGTGAAGAACCCGGCACTTGGACTGGTACTAATGGACTCATACTAATAGAATCTACCCATTTCTTTAGCCTATCAAGGTCCCTCTGAAGGGCCCTTCTACCCTCTGGTAGTTCAACTTTTGCCCCCAACTTGGTATCATCTGTGAACTAATTATCATGCTTTAAGAACCTGCCTTCAGCTGAAACATCATCGCTTGTTGAGAGTTTGTTCTTATCCTGTTTCAATACGAAAACATTTTTGCACCCAATGCTGCTGCTCAGTTGCCCCAAGTTATTTAGATGTTTATGTTGGAAAAAGCCTAAGAAAGACACTAGGTAGTGGAAGAAATTTCCACAGTGAACTCACTGTTCTAATTACTGTACTAGACAGTTGTCAAATACAGGACATAACTTTTTTGAATTTTACATTTTAAGCACTGAAAATACAATTTCGGGGGAAAATGGAAAAATAGTTACTTTTTTCAAATGACTAATTATATGTTTTTCTGAAAAGGTATTCTACATATTTTTATTGTTTGGGATTGAATGATAGTTCAAATGCTATTTAAATAATGAGTGCATGATGATGGAAAGTGAGTGGGAGGACTTTGCAATTTCAACAGAAGTGTTTTAAACAAGTTCAAACATTATTTAGTAACCACCAATTAAGAAAACAGTGGAATAGTACAGAATCTGGATAATTTGTCCCCCTACATCAGCATAAACTGAAGAGTTACCTGTGGAAGATGGAAATTTCACACATTCCCATATGCCTTAGGCAAGCAACTTGAGCTCGGGTTCCTGTACTGGAATGGTTTTCCTTATTGCCATCCTGAATGTCTCTTTCTTGCATTGTCTTTAGAGGGCAGTGGAAATAGTTTGCTTCCTCTTTGCTGTGTCATTTTTTCCCATAGGAAATCTGTTCCCCTGTCTTCTCTTGGTTATGCTGCACCAGGAAATGTACATTCAAATATGAATAGTAAAGAAAAGCTCTGAGAGGAAAGCATGACTATGTAATAGGGTAAAGCCAAGGTCAATGAAGATAAGCAGGGAAATCGAGTTGAGTTTTTTTACTGTTACTTTATTTTTTTGGTTTTGTGTGTGTGGGGTTTTTTAACAAAACTGGAAGAGGAAAGGAAGCAGATAAAGCTTATAAGTGAATTGTGATGTTCCTGGTGCTAGGGTGAATGCGAAAGCAGTTTTAGAGAATGCTGGATTCCTAGGAAATGATTAGGTGAAAATGGAAAGGCCACTGTGGTAAGAAATGTTGTGTGTGTTTCTTACATCCATTTTGTGTTGGTCGTGGTTTATAGAGGAGGTAATTGATAGCTTTTGATGCTGGAAGAGAGAGTAGAGACCTGTGACTCTTTTCCTTAAATTAGACCATGTACAAATGCATACTCTATTACTTAATTGGGTTCTCAATTGCATAGTTGGCACAATCTACAACCAAGAGTTGTTTTGTCATTGGCACCTATGATTCAGATTTGAGGAAATCAGGGATCCTCAGCATCCAATGAAGGAAACAGGCACAGAACAGGATGGTTGACCACAGGGAAGGAGCAGGAATGGGTGAAGGGACAGTAGCAGTATGAGTTCACAGGTTATTCTGAGTTGGAAGGGACCCACAGGATCATCTTGTCCAACTCCCAAGTGAACGCCCACCCAAGGATCAGGCCTACAAGCGTGGGACCGTGGGAACCACGCTCCATCCATCCAAGCCTCCCACCAACTAGGCCATGTCACTAAGCTCCTCATCAAGTCTTCTCTTGAACACCTCCAGGGATGGCGACTCCACCACCTCCCTGGGCAGACCATTCCAATGAGAGATCACTCTCTCTGTGAAAAACCTCTTCCTAACATCCAGTCTAAACCTCTCCTGGTTCACACGGGGCTTCAGAGGGACAGTAGACAGAAAGTAGAGGGGCTGAG
This sequence comes from Pitta sordida, assembly GCA_013390025.1. Taxonomy (NCBI): domain Eukaryota; kingdom Metazoa; phylum Chordata; class Aves; order Passeriformes; family Pittidae; genus Pitta; species Pitta sordida. The sequence goes on along the minus strand of WEKX01012580.1, from coordinate 10,817 downwards.
AATACAGCTGTGCTCGGACCAGACATTGGATTTGTTAGAAAAACTCGAGTATGTCTCCAAATCACTGTGAGTCAGTGTATGTGTGAGCTTTCACCTGCCTGGAGAGGCCAAGAGGGACTACTGAAGATCAGAGCTGAGCCTTCTCCCTTCTCTTGGGAGACAGGTTTCCAGCCTTTGCAGCATTTCTGGGCTGAAACACTGCTCAGCATTTGCTGTAGAAAGTTGGTTGGTCGTTTAGTGCTGGTTCCTCTTTGTCTGCAGCAACATGAAAGTTTAGATGTAAGACTTCCACCACACATATTTCATGGAAGCAAACTTTCATGATTTAAATTCCCTGTGTGATTGTAAGACCTAGTGCCATAATAATATTTGAAATATAATGTGAAAAAAAAATCATGAAATATTTGAAGAAATGCTTTTTTAAAAATTAGTTTTAAATCTTCATATGGGATCTCTGTGGAGTAGAAAACCATGTAGAATGCTGATAAAGAGTATTTAAAAAACTGACATTCAAAGAGGCTGAGGTCTGTTCTTTGAAATGGAAAATAAGTACCAATGGTTCTTCATTGCTAATGGGATACATGTCTGATCATGGGGAGATGTGCGTATGTCTGTTTTTGAATACCGTGGTACATAAAGAAAAGTCCTCCCTGAGCTTTGAACATACAGCTCAATGAAATGCAAAGCCTGGTCTTGGCTATGGCTATAGGTAACTTCAGATAGGACAGAGACCTCTGCACTAGTTTTTGAGGTGTGAGAATTTCATTATGTGACGCAGTAAACCATCTGTACATATCAGATGTGCATTTGCTGTACTGCAAAGCACTAGCTGCTGGCTGTTAAGCAAGAAGCAGTGAACAGAGCCAAGAGAAATATCCAGTGCATGAAAAGCTTATAGATATTGTCACACGTGCATGACACACAAGTCATGCGAGGAGTGGCTGAGGGAGTTGTGGTTGTTTAGCCTGGAGAAAAGGAGTCTCGGGGACGACCTTATCGTTCTCTACAACTGCCTGAAAGGAGGTTATAGTGTGGTAGCAACCCATCTCTTTTCCCAGATAACAAGTGATAGCACAAGGCAAAATGGTATAAATATATTATTCTGGATATTTTTCTAATATCCAGTATAAACCTTCCCTGGCAAAACTTCAGCACTTCCCTGAAGTTGTGCCAGGGAAGATTTATAGTGGATATTAGAAAAAATACAGTAATCCCTGAAGTATCGGGGGGGGTTGGTTCCAGAAAGATGCTGCGATAAGTGAAATCTGCAATATGGTAAATACTGCAAAGACAGTAAAGATGTGGAAGAAAACCCCTACAAGGTCTTGAACCTGCAAATGGTGAACTGTGAAGTAGTGAGGGATTATTGTATCTTCATGAAAGGAGTTGTCAAACATTGGAACATACTGCCCAGGAAAGTGGCTGAGTCACCATCGCTGAAGGTATGTGAAGACTTGTAGATGTGGGACTTAGAGTAAAGGCTTGGTGATGGAGTTGGCAGTGCTCGGTTAACCATTAGACTTGATAATCTTAGAGGTCTTTTCCAACCTACACAATTCTATGATTCTTTGAAGCTCTGTGGTGTTACACCTCACGCTTCTTTTTCTCATCACCTGTTTCCCCTGTACCTTTAAAATATCCTCTTTAAACACTTCCCCACTCTTAATCTGACTCTTTTCTCTGAAATCTTTTGCATCTTGCTGAAGATACCTCGGATAATCCTCACACGCCCTTCCACTTCTGATGAAGATACCGACCAATTGCCTCCAGACCCTGACGATTTTGAGCCCGAGGAGCCTGACAGCACAGAAGGCCATACCTATTCGGACTGTCTGAGCAGTGCTTTTTATCCTCCCTAATAAAGTACTTTTCTGGAAAGAATTCATGGGTGGTTTTCTTTCACATTATTTGATTACATTTAATGTGGTATTTGAACCACTATGCCTTATTTATATTGAAAACTGTTAAATGGAGGATGCATTTGAGCTGGGGAGCAGAACCCTGTTTGAAATTCTTTGCCTTGAACTTTCCTTTGGGCAGCACTTGACACCAAATGCACTGGATGAAGTTATATGAATGTTACCAAGTACTATTAGTAGCCATTTAGGTCCTACAGAACCTAAATGCAATGGTGGAAAAAGCAAGTGATTTTCATTCTGAAGGTACTTTACCTGTTTGTAAACACATTGAAAGCAATTGTATAGTTTGGTGGGATTTTTAAAATCTTATGTCTATGCTTTGTTTGTAAAGTTCATCCTTTTATCTCTACCCCAGTTTCCTTTGAATTGTCCCTTTTAATGTTGTATTTTATGAGAATTAAAAAAACAGTTTCTGTCTTTAAATTGTGTTGGTGTCTTTACCCACAGAGAAATGTTATTTATCTTGGAATTCTATATCTCATTCTAGTGTAATAAAGAATAGTTTCTCCAGGTATATCAGTAATGTGAATGTGTATCAGATTTGAACAGGACCTGTAAGTTGCATTTTATTAGTTACAAATACAGGAGACACCTTATACAACTATGTACCTGAGAGTGAACTGGGAAGCAATTTCGTGTGCTTGAGGAACTGTCTAAGACTTTTTTGTTTATTCTCCTGACTTGCATATAAGCAGAACACCTTTAATTTGCCTTATTGAAGTATGCCGGTATTTTATGTATATATATGTGTGTATATATGACGTAAGCATTTAAGAGCAAATATTCCTGTACAGCTGTGTTCAATTCTTTATTATTTTCATTTCTACCCAGTTTTCTAATGCATTTTGAGGTGTTTAAGAAGAACCTTTTTGAACTGATTTTTATTTGGGATTCCATGGTGCTGCCTTAACTCAGAGGTGGGGTCTGGCCCTGCCAGAGTGGGGTGTTGTGACTTCCTCTTCTTGTACATAAAGTGTGCATTGATGCTTTTTATGACGTTTATACAGTTTCTTTTCCTGTAAATATAATATAGCACAACTCAGTGACTTAGTAAATCTACATCTTCTGTTCACATTCTGAAAGATTTCTCAGGTGATCATTCATATATAACTTCAATGAATAATGGTGGCTCCTGGGAGAGGGTGGCTGCAACAAAGGTAGAACAGTATCTCCTATTGACAAAAGGGGTATTTTATTTTGAAAAGATAGGTTTGCAATAACACTATGATTTCAAGTCAACTGCATCCACTATGGCTTTTTCATTATCTTGTACATCTGCATTTTAATTGAAGATAGCAATAGAAATATTAAGCAAATTTCGTTCACTTGCAAAATGATTGTTGTCTTGGAATCTGCTATGATTTTAATATTAAAGTATTATGTGCATAAGCATTAGCTTAAATAATGTGGATAAATGAAATCATATTTAACTTCTTTTCTTGCCATCCCTTTTATTTCTCTAAAATAAACAGGATTCTCCCACCATGATTTAATGTTTGATCAATGCATATTGCAGAATTATCAAGCTCAGAACCCACCAACACTTTGGCAGTCTATCTAGTACTATACAGTTTATTACTACTTTATTTTGTCTTACCAGTCTGGAGAAAAAAAACATACTCATTCAGCTGTTAAAAACAAATCCTAGGTGGCAGAATAAGTTGTAGTTGAGAGTTAGCAAAATAAAAGTAAGAGTTCCGTTAAAATGTTCGCTATCGAAATTCTGAGCTTTTAACTAAATGCTGTTGCAATTCAGATAAATTTTAAGCACTTAGATCTTTTTCTGTCTTTATCTTATCTTTTCAACTGAATTTGTTTTCAAGGCACATTTCATATTGCAGTGTAGAGAACTTTGCTGTGGGTATACACTTACAGTGTTAACACTCTCTATGGAAAAAAGCTGAACACACATTGAAAAGTGAACCCAAATACTTATGTAAATGGACACACAGGTCTACAAAATATATTAATTAAGGCCTATGCTTATACAAGCTTTAATTAGGCAAACCCCCCCCACGGTAGCAGTGATTATGTTCTGCTTTTGTTCTGCCAAAGAGGGGCAGAGGTGAAGTTCAGATGCTGGTGTCCTTATCAGCACTGAGTAATGTCTCTTTTAAGGTTTGGCTGTTTGATAAGAGTGGGCAGAGACAGAGGGTGGGGAGGGTGCAGTGGGAGTTGGTCTGATAATGACAGCTCCTATCCTCTCTTCTCACTTCCTGCTGACCTGGGAAGTGACTAGAAAAGGCCCACTACCTGGCTAAAGAACAGCCACCCTTTTCTGTGGGGAACTGCTGGCACATCATTTAAAAGATAGCTAAGAAGTTATTTAATGCTTTCCTAATATACGTATTTCATTACCCGCATCTCATGTGACAATGGATATTGTCATATCCATCACTGTGGATGAAGACATGACAAACAGTACCAATAAATGTGGGAGAGGAGGGTTTTTTTGTGTGTAACTTACCAATTGAAATATATTTTACAGCCCAGGATAATTTGGTTTGCTGGGATGTAGCAGTGAGATTCAGGGATGTGTATGTAGCTGAAACCATGGATGTCTGGCAGAAAAGAGATCTGTTGTTCCACTCCTCTCTGTACTCTTGGAGGACAGCAGATATAGGACCTTGCCAGCACAAGGGTAGTTTACTTTGAAACAATTGCTTTAAAGGACCTTCAAAGAGAAGAAAGCACTAACAATTTCCATGGACTGCCATGTCAGAAGAGGCTCAGAGCTCTTGTAATCAATTTACTGCAATGTTGAAATAACCTTCCTTGTTTTCATCCGTAGAAATATACAAACTTTTTTGGAGAAAATTTGTCAAGGAGCCTCCTGCTCCCGGTACATGACATGTAGGATTCTGCTTCCTCACATGCAAAGCAGAGACTTGTGGTGCCTTTGATGTTTTCCTCTTTTTCCACACCTGCTACGTCCTGCTCTGTGAGTGTTTGCAGAGCCAGAGGGGTGGACCAGGGAGTGACAGCAGCAGCTGCCGACTGCCACGGCAGGAATGTGGACCCACCTCTCTTAAGGATCAGCTTCCTGCTCTTGGCTCCTGGCTGCCTGGAAGGTAAGCCTACTTCATATGCTGTCTTGGTAGCTCCATCGTGTTCTTCATTTCTGAAAGGATCATGCCATGAAATACCAGCTAGCAATGCAGCTGGGGTCCTGTCATTTCCAGGCATGTGCATGAGACCTTGGGTGCATGTGACCTGGAATAACACGGGGGATGCTCGCTGGCATGGCATGGTGGGACTGAGAGAAGGGTGAACACGAGAAATAACCTAGAAAGCTTAACCTGTGGCATCTGCCAGACTGGCAGTTACAAGTAAAAAGTCAGCCTACTGGATTTTGTGCTTGTTTTTTATTTCAACATTTTGATTCAAGTGTGGGACAGAAACTGTCTCCACATTAGACTTCTAAAAATCACCGTGGGTGCGATTTCTGTATTAGTCCTTGGGATTTTAACTGGTTTATGAGACATAAGTAGATGGCTTTCAGCTGAGTGTAATGGAATTGACCATATCAGTGTCAGAATTAATACATCTAACTGTTGAATGCTTATGTTGTGTCTAATACTGAGCAAATAAAAGCTACAGGCTGAAGTGGGCAGCAGGGCAGATGTGTGATGTGTGGTGCAACCATTGGCTGGCACCCTGGGTTACCATCGAGCCGGGCTGGAAATGACAGTGTGCAAAGTAAAAGCACTGCAGAAGCCACGAATGAAAAAACAGCTAGAGGTGACATGCATGCATCATAGTAACCACTTGCTTCCTTCTCCATGAACAGCAGTTCAAATGAGCACAGAAAATACATCTGCTTAAATGGCTTGTTTACACAATACTGCTATTTGGGATATGTAGCACTTACCTCTTAAACCCCCCCCCCCCACAACCCTTCCCCCATCAGCTTAATCTCTTGGTCTCTTGTTAGGTCCTGCTCTGAGAAGAAAATCAGGTGTCAAGAGATGAGTGACTATAATTAAACAAAATAAAATTGAAAATAGCACAGTAATTTAGACAATGTCTAGAACATGCTTTTTACTTAGCACCTGTTTGCTATGTTTTCCCCTGCAAAATAAAACAGGAAATATACAGTTACTGTCTTAGAAAGTCCCTGGAGTAGAATAACCATTACGGTTATACCCCCTCCATTGTGAGGAAAGGGACAGGCGACAGCCCTCGCAAAACCCTAATCTTGCAAAAACTGCAGGTCATTATTTTACATGCAGGCCACACTCATTGCCCCA
>WEKX01012579.1:134468-160430 GCA_013390025.1 Pitta sordida | reverse complement strand
TGTACACCGAGAACTTTATTGTTTCTCCTCCTCGTCTTCTGCTGCCTTACTGCCTCGCTCCTCATGTGCAGTGGAATGGCAGGAAGCTTTTCCAGTACATGATTTGCAGCATAAGCCCTTGTGCTCTTACAGGTGTGTTCTTTGAGGCTTTTCAATGCTGAGCTTATGACACCAAATGCAGTTGTTATTCCCACCTTCAGCAAGTGTGTTCCCTGACATTTAAAACTTCCATTGTATGCTCTTGCTCCCTTCTTTATTTTTGTGCCTTGCACCCATGCTTAAGCCCCTTTCCCCTGCCTTCCTTACAGGGGTGTAAATGCCATTTACTGGGGATTTGACAGAGTTCTGGGCTCTCCCTAGTAGTTCTCAAACCTTTAATTTATCCACATCTTATTTCTTACGTGTCTCTGCAACTGATAGGTAGTTAAATAGCAAGAGTGGAAAGAGTTTTACCACGTAACCTATGCTGCAATTTCACATCCTTCAGTCTTTGGGTGGTAGTTTTGGGTGAATTTAAATTAATCCCTAGATTTCTGTGACAAGAACATCAAAATATGTAATTTACTGAAAAAAGTAATAATCTGTTGTCTTAGAGACAATGGATATTTTGAGAAAATCTTTTAGTACAAAATTTGATTAACATAAGAGAACATCTACAGAGGTCAATTCCAATTATGAAAGGACTTCAAGCACTTGTTATTGCAGGTTTGGTGAAACTCAAATGTTTCATTTATCTTCAAAACTTCGTAATTTTTATAGCATCAGTGGCAATGTAAGACACAAGAAGATCAAGGGCAAAGTCTGTAAATCTGAGAAGTTTCTTTTAGATTTGGCTGGTGCAGGGAATAAAGTGAATTTTTGGTCACTCTGGAAACCCTTCCTGATATAAATAGTTGTGCTGAGAGTGATTCAGAGTGAAAACATTAGATGTGTACGTATGTGTTTATGCCACTGGGCCTTATGCCAGAAGTGCTCAGGGAGGGATGTGTAAAGCACCGTCAATAACACTTATATTTTCTCTACTATAATGAAATTATCAAAGATGCATTTATTTGAAACAACTCAAAAATATTTGCTTAACTGCTTTCATGGAAAATATTGCTGTTCATTTTTCTATGAAGACTCTTTTTTCTGCCCTATTCATCCCCCCTACCACTGAATTGTGATAAAATTAATAAAAGTTGGTGCAATTAAAATAGCTCTGAGAAAGCAAAGAGCAACTTCTCTGAGTTTACTTCAATGAGCAATGAATCTAGCTTTGAACCATCTCTAGTGCAATTACTGTGTCTTTGGGATTTTTTCCTTTTATTCCTACCTCTGTAACATTTAGGAGTTGGAGAAATCACGGGTTCTTGACACTGGCCTTATATTCCCAAGAAGGGAGTATGTGTCTGTAGATATATATATACATATGCATGAGTATGCAGGCATACACAGGCATATGTACATAAAGTCCTCCTACTCACCAGTACCTCTTCCCTCTTTATACTTTGCCCTTGTTTATTCTTTTCTTCAGAAATACAAGAATGAAACCATTTGGAGCTTCATAACTCCAAAGCAGACGGCTTTGGCCTGCTGTTCCTCCTCCTACCCACTGCCTGAGACTTCCCATTCTGGGAGTGAGACGTCCAAACATATGTCACACAAAAGAAGCATAAATACCATACGCAAACAGATTCTTCTGTGTGGGTGGCAAGTACAAAACGCAGATTCTGGCAGCAAAAAACACCACCTCAGTTCTCTGGGAAATGCTAAGGAAGAAAACTTGCACCAGGTGAGGGTAGAACCCTCTAAAAGGCAGCTCTCTCAGTTTTGCCTCCTGAGCAGAACTGAGGGATTCCTGTGGAGTTTGAGGGTCGATAGCAAATTTCAAAGGGTCTGCAAAACCAGTTCAAACTCATGCTGTATTTTTCTTCCTCTTTCCCTGAACTTATAAACCCTTGTGGTTTCCAAGGACAATTCAATGTAAAAGGAAAAAAAAAGCCACTAGGTAATGGGAGAAGTTAGTTGAATTGGAATGGAAGGGCAAACAAAAAAAAAAAGGTTGGCACAAGTTTATGGCCTATGTATACATGGGATTTATACTGACAAGCAGACTTATCCCTGCTGGCATGAATCCCAGAAACTACAGTGGCTGGCAAGTCTGCCCAGAAATGGATTGCACCAACAGTGTGAAATGCCTGTTCCCCATCTCCTGGGGAGAGCTCAAAACATGATAACTGCTGAGTAATGGGATTTGGCGGAAGAAATTAAAAATTACGCCCTCTCAAGGGAGCGAGATGGGAGATATTTGCAGTAGCAGGTTCAAGCTGTTAAATCTTTTTCTTAATTTGAAAATTTTCTTCACTCTTCCCCTACCATCTTTCTGTGCTCTCTTAAGCAGTTTTCATCCTATCTGCTCTTTGTTAATCTGTTTTCACACTTTACATCTGTGTATTTCTAGGTCTCTACCAGGCACCTTAAGTCTCCTAACCCTGGAGACAGCCCTGCTGGGCATTAGCTTTGTAGCCCATTACATCAGCAGGTTTAAAATGGATCAGTGTTGTTAGGAATGGAAAACTTTATAATGAGAAATTTCAGGGTACTTTTTTATCTCTTTTTTTCCCCCCATTTACCAGTGTATCAGCTGGGTTTGTAACTTCAAATTCCCAGTGGATTTCATAGGGTGTAATGTTTCAAAAAAAGCAAAAAAATCTATCATTGTACTAACTACAATGGCTGCTAACTTTTTATAATCCTGTTTTCAGTTAAATTAGGAAAAAAATAACTTTAGAAGTAAGAGTGTGAAAATCATATCTAACTTTAATATTACTACTAAAATTGTGAAACTGTACCTTCATATACATAATATTGTCTCAGCATTCATTCTATAAGAGACCATCAGGCAACCCCCTCCAGTACACGAAATGTTAGATTTGCTCAGGTTTTGCACCTTTATCTTGTTCTGCTTATCTGTAACTTCAGAATCACCAGGTATGTGGGTTCAGTGCTGTCATACTGCACTGTTGCTTGGCTCTCCCTTTGAGTGCACCCCTAAATTCAGCAACACCTGGCTGAAATATGTGTTACTGAAGTAAGGACAGCACTGACGTCCTTCCCCCACACCTGATGATTTTTCTGTCTTTAGTTCTGTCACCGTCTTTCTGTAAAAGTGTAGAAAGTACATGTGCTCTTTATCAGAGGTGAATTTTACAAGGCCACCGATCCTTGTCTGCATGAACTGGGGCTCAAGCTGCTTACGTGTGTAGCTATGAACTTTGAAGATTCTAGGAAAAGAGAAAAGTTCACTTGCAGGCTCTTGGAACTAACATTTTTATTTCTACTTCTTGCACACTCTTCCCACCACCACAGGTTTAACATTTCATGTATTTTTTCATTAAATGACATGTTGTTCTCTCTTCTGTTTGGACTGAAGNATGACATGTTGTTCTCTCTTCTGTTTGGACTGAAGAGAAATAACATGAGGTCTCTTGTCTCTGCTAGATTTTCAGTACTCAGTGGTATTTCCAAAGTTCAGCAGATAACAGGAAGGTGCAATTAATTCTTCCAGAATTTGGACAGCTTGGAAATCTCTTACTGCCCTCTGTCAAGGATGACCCTGTGTATTCTGTCCTTCTTGCTGCCTTCTGTTTCAGCCCGATCACATCTACCTGCTCCTCTGCAACTATGAATTAAATGCTGCAAAGGTGAAAGTCATCTTTATTTACAAGCTTCCAAACCAGAGCATAGNAAGACTACTCTATGAATATTCATCTCAATAGGAATTACACCATGAAATTACAGTTATCAAGAGCCATTAGATTAGGCCTGGTTTTGTTCTAAGCCAGTCTGATCACAGCTCCTGTTTCTCATCCTTATCTCCCTGTATTACGTCTAGAACTCCAGCTCCATTCCTGGTCTAGGTCTTACCTTATCTATCCTGTACCCTTGGAAAAGTTGCAGTTCAGCCCCTGAAAGCTTCTTAAAATCTCTAAGGATCCTAATTCTTATTAAACTTAATTTCTATCAAACCTATCAGCAAATCACTACCTTGGCTGAGCTCCAGGTTCTGTTCCTTCCACACGGTTAATACACACAGCCTGTCAGCAGCATTCTGTCTGAATCCTAAGTCTATGGTCCAGTACCACGTGCTTGGAAAGTGCAAGGGTTTTGTTTAGTCTCACCTTTCTGCTATCCTGGTACTCTTTGAATTTGTCCATTGCTAAGAGAAAATAAATTACTTTTTGTTAGGTTGGTATATGCTGAAGTGAAATGAATCTACATGCAGGAACTGTCTGAGAGCAGATATTTTCAGAAGAGGTAAAACTTCTTTATCAAACAGTTGAGGCCACTCTTCATGTAATTTTAGGTGATAAAGGAGACCTTAAACCATGGTGAAAGATGCCTGCTTCTTAAAAGTATTAATTTTGCTCACAAGCTTTCACAGTAAGGAGTGAGTAAAAGGAATTAGAGAGCTCTGTTATTCCTCTGTTATTTCTACCTTGCCTTTTTAAAATCCATATACCATTCTAAGTTTTGATTGTTTTTATTTTTTCCAAACTGATCTGCATTTTATATTAATTTTCACATTTTTGTTTATTTTTCTTAAATAATGTGTAGTTGATAACTGCTTTAGTCACTTATAGGGGTTTTTTTGCCTGAATTGAATGAATTTGTCTCTTTAAATTTCTAATATGATTGAAAATTCAATTTGCTTCCAAGTGCCTCTGTTCATAAAGTTCCTGTTATAGTGAATTTTTAAGCAAGTAAAGTTATTCAAATCTAGTAAAGAAACAAACAATCAGTTAGTTTATATATTTAATAATTTCTCATATGAGAGATTATTCCTGTCTATATGGAGATAAATTACAACTGAATTCCTCTGGAATTAGGGTAACTTCTGGAGAAGCAATGATTAGATGATAATTTTGTTGGGATTGACCTTTTCCTCTTTAGCAATGCAGTCTGGGGATATCTGGAAGAATTTGGCGTGCTAGCTCGATGTTCCAAGGCTGCTTAGATTTCACTTAGAGCTGTGAAAATACCGGAGGGAAGAGCTTTCCTCTCCTATTAGATTTTTCATCAAGTTTTCAGATGCTCTTATGCCCTTTTTGCTTCAGTTATGTATTTTAAAAATCATATTTTTCTTGATTTTACTCTCACTAGTTCCAAAGTTGTTCCATCACAGAATTTGATAGAATGAGGTCCAAGTCAAGATTGCTGATTGTCACGAATGAGTGATTTAGGTCACTCAAAGAATCACTGTCAAAGGCATTAGCAAAAGTGGTTTTAATGGAATTTGTAGAAGTGTGACTCAGCCAAGTTGGATAGCAAGGTTCTCTTCATTGTTATATAGTATTTGCTTCTCTGTTGCTTCAAAGGATTCTGTATCTAAACTCAAAGCAATTCCCCTGTACAGGATTTCTGCACGTGACTGTCTCATCGGCTTCAATTCCCTTAGTGCTCTGTGCATGGCTCAGGGGGTGTCAGGGACTTGTGGGGGTTTTGTTTGCTTTTCTCAAGAGATGCTCCGAATTGCTCCAGCAATTCTTTCACTTTGATGGGCAACATCTTGCCATGAAGGTTATCAAAGGGAGCTCGACAGTGAACGACTGGTTAGGCACAGTCTGTTTGTTGCCTTTTCCATGATGACTCAAGCACGCTTTCAAACAAATCTTACCTAGTTTCAAATATGTTTGCTTTTGAAAAATGATTTTTTTTTCCCTTTTTTTCATCCCTCTTGTTCTTCTGTACTTGTGTCTCTGCATCCATGTTGTTTCAATTGCTGCTCTCTTTTGGTTTTGAAAATGTTCAGTGTTTTTTCCTCATGGAATTTTTAGCCCTTTGTGTATCCGAAAGGAAACAAATGGTGAATCTATTCTTATTCATATAAATTGCATTTGTATCCAAGTATGTACAATGTTTGAAAACCTCTGAAATTTAGAAACCAATAAGTTTAGTTTGAATGCACTTTACCAATATAAAAAAAGGGCATATTTGATGCCTCGTATTTGTTCTCTGAAGTCAGTGGTAGATTTACTATTGATCCCAGAAGGAGCAGGAGCAAGAATTTAAATGCAATGTTTGAGTAGTACATTATGATAGAATGTAGAGCAGATGACAGGATTGACATGAATTCATTGCTCAGCCTAACTTTTTGCTGAGAAAATATCTCAGAAATGCTGTCCTAATTCTGAAATAACTATGGTTTTTGTTGTTTGGGGTATTTTTGCGGTTTGTTATTGTTGCTTTGATATTCTGCAGCTTTTGTTTTGCCTTTTTTTCTTTCTTTTTTTTTTAAATAAAGATCCTTGTGATTAAACCTGGTCTATCAATGCATTATTGCATCTCCTGGCACCACTGAGCAAATAGGCTGACACAGCACAGCTCCCTGCTGACCTACCAGCAACAGCTGATTGACTTTGCAAGGATTTTTCATTTCAGAAACATTTGCAATTTCCTGAAATGACTCCAAAGAATCACATTATTTTATTTCATATTCATGTTTGCTTGCATCAGTTATTTTAGGGGTAGGAGAGAAAGGAATGAAATTGTTTTATATAAATAAGTTGGATATATTTCATAGCAGGCAGCGTTCTGACCCTGGCACTATTTTCTCTCTACCCACATATAATGAAATAAGATTTCATTGTGCTAGAATATCACAGGTTTCACAGAATTCCACCCATTTTATTTGTTTTGCTATGAAGAAATATCATTATAACTGACTTTTATGCCTACTAAGAATTAAGACTCCTGAGAACCAAAAATGATGGCGATGTGAATGTTCAGAGGACTAAATAATTGCAGGTTCTATAATGAGTTGTCCACCCACAGGCTCAGCAGGTCCTGAAACAATTGGTTGAGAAATGGGGTATTCCTGGTACACAATCTGCAGATGCTTTGGTTGCTTATTTTCATTATAATCTTTTACAGAAAATAAATATAGTAAAATGACCTTGTTGAGCCCTAGCCTGTTCTTATCTATGAAAGAGCTTAGAATTTCCCAAATCATGGCTAATTTGCTATATTTTCCTCTTTTTCCAAGGGAAAAAAATTTACAGAACCATGAGAAACAGTTTCTAATCTGCAGTGGGCTTGGACACAGAAATGTCCAGTTAATGTCACAGCTGTCTCTTTCTAAATTGCAGCTTCCAGAGGGAAATCTGAAGCACATGTAAATGCATATGTGATTTTTTTCTTTTCTTTATAGGGCCAACTCTGCTCTGCTCCACTTCTGCTCTCTCTATGGACTCTAATTATTTTTCAAGTTGTGGTTTTGTCTTGTATCTTTGCTGCCAGCTCAAAGAATGATTAGATTGATTAAGGTACATTGAAAGAAAACCCTACATCACTGTTTCAGGGGGTGTGAATCTCAGATAGAAGTTGGCTGTTCCTTCTTACCTCAGACACTGATCTCTGTTCTACTTTCCCTCAGTAGTGCTACAGATGTAATCCTGGAAGAATTTAACAAGCTTACATACATTAAATAGGAAATAACATGAGAAAGCATGATTGGGAAACGACTTTTCTTCTTCTCCCTAATGACTCTTAAAATTGAGACGTCCTCGGTGGTATTTTCTTCAGTTCATCACTACAGGCAGTAAATCTTTGTTTCTGATCTACTTATCCTTTTTGGGTGACAAGTGACTTGTCAATTTGAAGGTGCATTTTCTAGCTAGATGGACCTGTCATCAGACTAGAATTTCTTATGTTGGATTTGGCCTTTCAACCTGAATTTCTGAGCTAATAGATATGTTGTAGTTATGAAATATGATTGGAACTCCTCAAGTTTTGTAGATGTGAGTGCTGCTGATAGCCTGGATTTAGGTGTTTCTTGCTGCAGAAATTCTGTGGATCTAGAAAGTAGAATTCCATATCCCATATAATTCCATGTAAAGCACTTGTTGTTTGCAAACCTGACACAAGGCTGGCCCCACATGATCACAGCAGTAGGAGATCACAATGACCATGTCAATGGATTTGGCAGTGACAAAGGTCACACAGCAAACTGGAAGCTGAAAAGAAAACCCTGTCTTGCTCTAAGGATGGAATGAGAATTACTACTTAGAGAGCAAATTAACGAGAATTTCAGCTGAAACCTGTTCAGGTAAAGAAATCTGACTGATTATTAGTTTAGACCCTGCAACAATAAAGTCTGACCATGGACTGTCCTTAGACCTGGACTATGACACTACATTCCAGGCACTATGAAATAACAGGTGATAGCAGAACTTGCACTATTCAAAAAAGGCTATTTTAAAATATCTAATCTATGGCTATTATAATTGTTCTGTATACTATACATAGTGTCAGAAGTTATATAAGATATTTTAATATTCTGGAGTCAGCTAGAGCATAAAAAAGGAGGCAGTTTTCATTTATGTTACTAAGTCTTTGTGTATTCAGAGTCTATTAAATTGCATGGAACATCTGAAGAGGAATCCTGCTGCTTTTTACGACAAAGCTCATGTCATGTGGCAGCACCAGGATTTCAGAAGACAGGATGTGCTCCAAGTATTCCACTGGTCATTAGCAGTCACTTTATCCAGGCTGACAATCTCTTCATAGAGCTTTAAGTGCTACAGGTCTGTTCCTACTCTCCCTGTCCCCATGAACCAGACTTAAGGAGGTTCTTTCCAATATGAGCAGGGGTAGGGAAGTAAATTCTCTGCCAGCTGGTACCCAAACCTTCATATTTCATTGTGAGGGTGCAGAAATGCAACTGAACCTGTCTTTCCATTTACATCCAGGCGGCATCCTCTCCCTCACATTAGCATTAAGAGCTGCCTGGTTCAGAGACACATGATTTGATAACATGGGACCTGACAGCAGCACCAGCAGTTCTTCACACCTTCAGATCAGCTCATTAGCAAACCATTCCTGAGCTAGGAAGTTATACCCAACCTTACACATCACCATAATTGTTTGCCCTGCTGGGATAATAGTTGTTTCTCCCTTATCAGCTGTCTCAGTGCCATTGAGGTCGGAGAGGCAGTGACAGCACCGTCTCTATCAGCTTTGCTTGGGGTGCATTGTGTGAATCTCCCGACACACCTCACTTAAATGCTTTGCTTTTGACAGTAATTTCGGTTCCAACTGAGCTGGCACTGCCACTACTCTGAGATGCTATTGCGCCCAGGATGAGATGGAGGAGTGTCCTTGCACCATCGCCCCCGTACCTTAGTTTTAAACCCTGAGACTGTTTTGCAAATGGAATGTCTCCTAAACACAGCATGGCTGTTCTTTCAGCCCCATTGCCTAAAACTTTCTGATCAACCTGTTTCCCTTATTCCGCTTCTGTTTTGTGGGTTTATTGTTGCTACAAAACGTAATACAAAAATAAAGATGCCAACCTATGATCTGACTAGCAAAGTTTTAATCTTTCACTTGTAAAGCCCTTAGAGTACTGGATGCAGATTTTCCTGCTCAGAGCCTCACCTGTAATCCTCTCTGTAAGCCAGTGGAATTGTGCTAGTTTATATCAGGTGAGGATCCATCCTTTTTTACACGAGCCCTTCTTGATACAAGAATTCACCTTAGTTGTCTCTTCCCCTTTTAGTTTTGATTTGGGGAGGGGTGTGTTGTATTTTTGAGTTTTGAAGGTTTTGGTTTGTTCTGTTTTGTTTTTAAATCATGACCTCTTTTAAAAGATGCTCAGCTCATCCTAGTTAGGATAAATGCAAAAAGCATCAGTAAGCACAGCAAACTATTTACATTAACAAGGGAATGCTTATGTCTTCACTCTGAAAAGACATTCAGAAGAGCTTTGCTGGGGAGCCTTACTTGAGAGGTAAAGTGTACATATTACAGCACAACTAATCAGTGCAGCACTTTTAAAATTTTTTCTTTCATAATCTTTTGTCAAAAAAAATAATGTTTCATAGTACAAACAAGTATCTTTGTTTGGGGGTTTTAGTGGGTTGGGGTTTTTTTCAATATACTATGTTGCAGTTAAATCAAAACCAACAAAATTACCTAAAACCAGAGAGCTGACTCCGTTTTACTGCAATGTTGGAACTGGGTAAAATGTTGAAAACTTAATGGTAACGGCAAAAGTACTGAATTAATAGCTAAAACATGAGAGCTGCCTGCCAGGACACATAGGAAATTTGGGGTCAGAAGATGAGTAAGAAGTGACTGAGAAAAACACTGAAATGTTAGCAATAAAAAAGCTTTTATGGGCAGGAGTAGAAATGCAGAGTGTGTTGGAAACAGCTTGATCCTGTGTTCCAGCCACTCATGTTCTAAAAGCATAGTTTCTGTGGTTAAGTCTAATTGCATTATTAACCCTTCACACATATTCACAGTGAAGATCCAAGCGAGCAAAAGTAACATTTCCTCTGAGCAACAGGCCAGAGAAGCTTGGCACCTTTTAAAGCTTTGGGAAGGGGTTTTGTGGTGTCTTCCCAAACACAGCTGTCAAAAGGGCTGGAGAATACAGGAAGTAATTTTACACAGCAGGAGAACACAATCCAATGATTATAGAGATTTTATGACACCTGGCAAGAATGGAGTGTGAAGAGCTGAAATGGGTCCTGAGACAATGGATTATGAATTAAAAAAATTAGATCATGGTCTATCCACTTTGATAGATATGGTCTGGTATCCCTTCAGGTTGAAACCAGGTCTCCCGTATCCAGGTTCACAAGTTTATTCCAAGTTGGAAGGAACCCACGAGGATCATCTAGTCCAACTCCCAAGCAACTCCCACACAGGGATCTCTCCCCCAGCCCCGAAGCCATGGGCACCATGTTCTGCCCATCTGGGCCTCCCAGTATCTAGACCATGTTGCTGAGTTCCTCACCCAGTCTTTTCACCTCCAGGGATGGTGACTCCACCACCTCCCTGGGCAGACCATTCCACTGAGGGATCACTCTCTCTGTGAAAAAGCTGTTCCTAACACGCAGCCTAAACGTCCCCTGGCATAGCCTGGCAAGTGCTCTAACCACAGTGCCCCTGCCTGAAGAAGGAAGTCCTACTCAGTTTTTTTAAACAGGCTGTTTTATGTGCTGGTGTTGCATGAGGTTTGGGGGTTTAGCATGCCAGTCAGGCACCAGTACCTCTCCAAAGACAGTATCTCTTTGTGCAGGAGGGAAAGATCTTACACACACTCCTCCCTTCAGAGCTTAGTGTCAGCTCTCAAGCTGTGCTCTGCAGGGTATGTCCCTCATGAATTCTGTTCGTATGGTAACCTCTGGATTCATTGCACGAGGGGCTGTGCACATGATCCTGCCTGGACCCGTTACACCGAGGTGCAAGTCCATAAAAGCATTAGGTGTTGCCATAGCTGAAGTCTAACTTCGTGGTACAAGTGTTCTTGCACTTGTGATACAGTGTCCCAGAAGCACAAATAGTGGTTACAGCCAGAAGTTCTGTTCCGAAAGAAATAAATTGAGCAGTAAGTATTTATAGAGAAAGACCAGCTGAATATTAATTGGAATCGATGGCAATTACTGTGCTAGGAAGAAACAACTTAAGATTAAATCAATTAAAGGTAATGCCTTGAAGGAAGGACAATGATATTTAATTTAAATTGTTTTAAAGGGTATTTCACAGTCTTAAGTTGTTATTTTCATTAGGTTATTTTAAACATTTTACATTAAAAATTGAATTGAATTTTCTCCTCAAAGGCAGAGAGAATCTTGGCTGCTTTTTATTCTACAAAATAAGTTAGGAATTACATAAATTCTACCTTTTTTACAGTTCTTTTCTAGATAAAATAAACAAAAACCAATGTGGTTTGGAAGGTGTCTAAGTAGCAAATAATGTATACATTTTAAAGGGATATATTGCATGTTCTGACACCTTTTTTCCCCCTTTCTTTATTTAAATTAGCATTCCAAGAAAAAAAAAATTACATCAAAGCAAAGACCTGCTAGTTTTTTAGTTAGTGATTTTTTTGTTCCCTCTCATGAATGATCTCTTTGGACATAACATCTGTCAAGGTCTATATGGCCCTTGTATTTGTAATTCATTATAATTAGAGCAGGACTTACATGGTTTTGTTCTTGTTGTTTAGCTTCTAAACATGGAAACCTAGAACACTACTTCTCTACGTTTCTTCTTTCTTTCTTTCTTTTTTTTTTTTTTTTTTTTTTAAACAGTAGTGGAGGCCATGGCCTGAAAGAGAACTATATCCTAGAATTGGTCTTGGTTATGAGTAGCTCCAGTCAGGTATTCAGCATGTAGGAAAAAAAGGAGGGAATATTTTCAAAATGTGTTAACTACTGCCATCCCATGGTCCCTTTGCAGAGATTTTAACAGTACTTACACAAGCAATATAGCATATTTCATATAGCGTGCCTTGATCCGTTATATGATCTTTCCTGACCTTCTTGCTTCTACATAAGGAAGGACTGGCCTTGTACCAGTAATTTCAAAGGAAACATTTCCTCAGTGCAATGGGTTGCTTAATATTATGTCTTCCTTCTCTTTCAATGACAAACCTCAGCCCTGATTGTGTGTGGACTGAAGGACCAGCCTCCCATTCTCTTACACATGGTCTAAACGTTTTTGACACACATGTGCAGACAGCTGTGCTTTCTCCAGCCCCACTGCTGAGGATGGACATGTTATTAGGAACAATCTATAGCAGCTGCCTTGTCATAGACTGTACTGGTTGCAGTGGTTCGACAATGCCTGAAATTCTGGTGTGGGAGGGAAGGGAAGAAACTCTCCGTAAAACTTGTAGCAGCTCAAATTTCTCCATGGGTTAAGCACAGCAGATTGGAGGATGTCACATGGTATCCAGGGGTTTGCCAGCTGTGGCATTATGTGGAGAAGGTTGGAAAACATTATTCTAAGGCGTATCAAGTGCACCTTTATCAGACTTGTTCTGCACAGCACATCAATCTTCAGTAAAGTAGTCATTGCACAGAAAAACTGTAATTGTAGGTACCTTTTTTCTGAAGCTTTGCTTATTCTCTGGATGATGCGCATTTGGAATGTGTCAGGCCATATGCTTGGGGGATCCCAGAAGCTCAAGCTGCTTCATGGCTTGAATTAGCTGAAGTTATTGCTTATAATTTTGCAACTGGCTTGATGTCAGTGCCACTCTACAGAGGTTTGAAGTTGCCTGTGCAGTGACAGCCGTGTTTCTGACATTTCCTCCCTTCGCTAGCAAGGTAAAGGTAAGGAGGTAAGGAGTCCCTCCTCTTCCTGTATCTCCTTAAACCCAGACAGGCTTTAGCCAAATATCATTGCAGGACCAAAGGAACATTGTGCACCTTAAACCTGCTTTGCCTCATATGGAAAAACTGGTGTTTGGGCTCACTGATCTGCTTTGAGACACAGGCTGTGCAGATTAGTCCTTTGTAATTAGTTGTTTACAGCAGTGCAGCATCCCTGTATTGGTTTTGGCTGCATTCAGGAAAACAGTTCTCTTTTTATTTGAGAAAGGGGGGGAAAAGGCTCTTTGGCTATTTTTTGCTTTCTCTTTTTAGATAAGCTTTAAAAAGATGCCACTTTTGATTTACTCTCTATACAAAGTTTCCATCTAGATACATTAACATATGAAGCAATTAGTTGTAAATGTTTAAAACTTTTTTAATTCATTACTATATAGAAGTGCCACGAATACAACTGGGAATGTGCCTCCTCATTCAGATGTGCTTTGGGATGAAATCTGTATAATATCTAAATAAACTATTTAGAATTAAAGAAATACTGCAGGCTACTTCTGAAGCTAAGAGCAGATTTTTTTCTGTAGGAAAAATCTGTAAGAATTTAAGAATCTTAATCTGTAAGAACCTCACAGTTCTTTGGTAGTAGTAAAAAATCTGGTCTTTTTGTAACATCACATAGTTGGAGGTTTTCCATTTCATTTAAACTAGTTTTTCAGGGATGTAAGTGCCCAAACTTCATTGTTATTGCTGATTTAAGCATTGCTTAAATGCAAGCATAGCATTGTATGAAGTTTATGTGAAAATTGCAGTGACCTTTCTTTTTATAGGTTCAGCAAGGTGTTTATCAAACTTTCTCAGTAAACAGCAATTAGATAACAAACCATTTCACAGAATAATCTGTCATAAAACTCTTACTGCTATAAGTTTTGAAGATTTCCCCACACATTCGGTACAACATTTGCAATAGATTTGAATGGGCTTTGCATTTACTGTGTATAAGAAAAGTGATGTTTACTGCCTGCGCAAGCCTCCAGAGAAACATTCTGTATAGCTCTAATTCAAACTACACCAGCTGGGCAGATAAATCATGTTGTAAAAATACATCATTTCTATTAGAATATTTCGTAGAAATGAACAAAACTAGGTATGTTTCCCTTCATGAATTTCCCCTAAAAATGCTGGATTTACTATAATTAATTTTGTTCTCTACAGAAGCCGTCATTTAGTGGTAACACTATTAAACAAGTGAAATACAAATTACAAGTGACATTTATATGATCATAATCACTCCTTTCTGGCTGCCAGGAATATTTTTTTCAGAGAGGAACCTGCATTTTTGCAGATGGCATTAAAAAAATGAAGCTTGCAGAGCACACCATTATTCCTGCGAGGCCGTCAGTTCGTTAGTTGAAGCAGCCAAGTCTTGACAAGCTGCAACTGATCAGCAAATGGGAAATGAGCAGGAGTATAAATTCCCTGAAAACTGAATCATTAACATTTGCTGCCTGCAACCTGGAAACACAGTAAATCAAAAGTGTCATGATATATCAAGACAAAATATCATTACTAATTGGGATTAATTTGCTGCTGTGGGATTGCTGACCTTTGCTGAAAGAAAAAAACACCTGCTCGTTAACTCTTGTTACTTAATTTCTTTTTTTCTTTTTGTTTGAGAATATCGTAAGAATTCAGGGTACAGCCTTTTTTTTAAAAGTACCATTCTTGTTGAATTTTTTTTCATATCATATTTTCATTGAAGAAATAATGTTTTTGTGGATATGGGTGTGCAGAGGGAGTATTAGATAACAGATGAAATTTTGCATAACCCTAAGCAATGTTAGATTGACTTGATTTCTTTCAATTGTGCTACGGAGATGGAACCACTATCAGCTTCATTAAGTGCTTGTTAGTGTTTCCCAAAATGCTCATTGATATTTTCTAAACTTTCTGAAGTGCTCTCACCTGAAAGTGTGCTGCAGCTGCAAGCCAGCCTCCTGCCTCTCTTCTGACTGGAGCAGGAGCACCATGGAGGTGCTGAAAGGGCAGCTGGAGCCCCTCAGAGTCTGGCTCAGACCTGCTGGGAAACACTCACTGCAGCCATCAGCCTGGGGGGAAACTTCGATGTAGAACAGGATCCTAGAAAGGTCAGTCCTCTATCCCATGTTCAGTGACATACTGTTTAAAGGTATCATGATTTGATGTTATTTTTAATTCCTTTGTACTTATACAAGACAGAGAACATAAGAGACAAGATGGTCCTTGAAGGGGAGAGGGGGGATTAGACCAGGTTGATGGAGGTTGTGGACGCTTGTTGCTGTTCTGAAAACATAGATCATGTAACTGAGGAAGGAGAGAACTTACGGCTGTGTGTGGACAGGAGTTAGACTGCCCTGTATATCCTAATTGCAGAGGATGGGTCAGAAACTGGCCCAGCCCAGTTGTCCTTCCCCCTTTTGCATGCTCCATCTCTATTTATGGTGAGACATCTGGGTAGGAGAGGAAGGAAAGTGGCAAGAAACAGAACAATATACTTCAGAATGGAGATTTTCTAACCCATCTAACTCCACCACTGTACTTCAGATCCATTTCCCTCTAGTTGTCATCTCCATCAGCCTGCCTGCAGAAAAGAACTATGAGACTGCCACAGGCCTGACTATTCAGATCTCTAACATCCCATTTTCTGTCCTTGTGCTCATGTATCCACCTCTGATGTTACCCCTAAATATATTCTTATGCTGGTTCTTTCTGACGAAAAGGAAAAAACGTGATTTTGTCAGTTAAATGAACAAAATAGTTCCTCTCGCTCTTGACACCATTAGGCATTTTGGTGCTTGTTTCAATGCAAAGTCACCATATGCTTCAATCCTTCCCTGCTGATGAGTTGCTCCCCAGGTCTTCCTTAATATGTCCCCAAGCTCCCACCAAATTGTAGTTAAGCATCTATTTAATCTGCCAGGTTTATGCATGGTCTTCATTAATTTCTGATTCTTGCTCCTTTGTAATGATTTCTTGACTCTCCTACACAGACTAAATCATTCTGTCTGTAAATACAGGATAACATGAAGTTATTATAGAGCTACATGACTATAATGCAAGTAAAGAACAGTACAACATATTTCTCATGTGATTTAGTTCTCTAATATTGTAACCCTCTGCTTCTACTGTCTCATAAACTATAATAACACAAGAGGCTTTTGTCATTTTCTTCCATTTCTTTTGGTCTGGGATCATTATCCTGTACTTAAGTCCAAAAAAGAGGCAATTTTTTCCAATGTTAAGCAAACCTTCCCCTTCTGAGTTTTTATTATTCTTTTTAATGGGGGCAGAAGGTGCACTGTATGCTGGGATCAAGAAAGCACACAGTGAACTGATATCTCCAGGTTCTCGCATCGCTCTGAGACAATGTTACTAGAACTGTTATATCTGTATATATCTAGACTATAATAATCCAAACATCCATCCTTGACACTAAAAAGGGAAAAGGACAATGTGCTATAAATAATTAAGAGGAAAAAAAGTCATTTGTTCTTTGTTTAAATGCCCAGAGATAAGCTCTCATTTCAACTTGAGACATGTTACTGCCAAAATTGATAGGCCAAGGTCAGTCTTAGTTTGTGCAGAGCTCTCCTTGAAATAATATTCTTCTGTTCAGAGAAAAGGACTAAGACCAACTTTGGTATAAAGCTAAGGCCATCACCAGGGGAACTTGTTTTAGCTAATGCCTGTGTGAGTTCTGATGTGAATTTCTGTGTATCTGTCTTGTATCCTCTCTTCGGAAAGTCCACAGAGTTGTATGCAGAAAATAAAATAAATCCCAGGCTAAAGAAGGTTTCTCCCATGGCAGAAGTGAGTGAGCCACTACATGTGCACTACAGTTTCTTGCAAGCCCTGTGGAGGGAAGATGTTGACTAAAAAATGGAAATATATATGTCAGAAATATGAGAAGGCGCTATGACAATTAATTTGGGGTCACTTAAAGAATTGATCTCATGCTCGGCTTTGCCTTCAAAGGATGCAAAGAAGTTGGGTCTGATTTGGAGCCTTTTTCAAGAATTCTCAGTTAGAGGAAGGCTGTGCTTATGCAAGTGATACATTTGGATGGGGGGAAAAGTTTATTAGAAATATAAATATCCACATATTATGCAGCATGTTACGAAAAAATCATCCTTGGCTCATATTTGTTGCATGTTTGTGGTGCAAATGATATGGGGTATATTTGGGTGACATTCCTGTTCACAGGGTTTAGTGAGTTTATCAAAACAGAACACAAATATTAAGAAATCCTGTTCTTCTATCAATGACTAAATGAAGACAAAAACAAAAGAAAAATCCCCCCATTATGAATTGCTGCATTATACTTATGTGACTGATTTGTTTAATATGTGTATAGGATGGCTTCAGATGCATGGTAAACTACCAGCTTGCCTACTGAGCTCCAGCTGACTTTATTAATATCATCATTAAAAGCACATACACTGTATTCCATGAATTTAAAATAATGAAGCTGCTTTAATTAGTGTAACTC
Source organism: Pitta sordida (assembly GCA_013390025.1). Taxonomy (NCBI): domain Eukaryota; kingdom Metazoa; phylum Chordata; class Aves; order Passeriformes; family Pittidae; genus Pitta; species Pitta sordida. The sequence continues at coordinate 142,799 of WEKX01012579.1, read as the reverse complement.
AGCTTAAAGTTTTCAGTGCTTGACTTCAGATCAGTGACCTGAAGTGTAACCATGTACAGAGAACTGCATGATGTCTTACCTGAGATAGACAGGGAAACCCCCCAGTGTGCCCTACTGGGCTTTTGGGGATGGATTTGTGTAAATAGACACCTATGGATTGAAAGACTTTAAGTCACCTCAATTGCAGTTTAACTGAGCTGATAGTGCCCCCTTAATCCTTTACAGGTAATGAACTTTGTGTTTCTGTCAGGGTGGTGAGGTATTGGAACAGGTTGCAGAGAGAAGTTGTGGATGCTCCTTCTCTGGATGTGTTCAGGGCTGGTCTGGATGGGGCACTGACCAATCTAAGAAGGTACAATGGAAAATTTTTTCTGGGATGACCAAGTGTGTGCATGCAGTTCAGTGTGGAGGCAGCAGCCTCCTTGAAATGGAATGAAGTCATGCTTAGGACTCAACATATAATTGCAAATGTTTATGGGGTTCTCTATGGTAAAACTTAGCTGGTGCTGTAAGCAGCATGGATCTTGTTCCCTAGCAAACGGGGAAAACTATCTTTCATTTTTTTCTTTTTGGTCCATGACACACCGCAGAGTGTGTCATTGTAAAATTTTAGGATTTTTTTCTGACTACCACAGTAAGTCCAGTGCTGAGTTCTCCAGCTTGCATAAGGATGATGGAATAATTAGCTGAATACAGAGAAAGACTTCACCAGTAATTACATTCACTGAGTAGTCAGCATAAAATAATTCTGATTTTCTTGGACTGTTTTCTGGAATGTCTCTTTGAAAAGCCCTGCCCTCTGTTACAGGGTTGCATATGGCTTCCTTTGTAAATTGTATTCAAAAGAAGAATTCTCCTGGCAAGCGTTTTGCACCTCCAGCTGTCACTACAAATACTGTGGTGTCATTCATAAAACAGTTCATGAATGAATATAGGGGGATGTCTTCTATCCTCACATTCACAGTAGATAAGCACCAGGAAGTGGAAGCAGGTTCATCTACTGAAGCTTCCCAAAGGTTCCCCGTGGTGGCATATTCTCTCTGTTAGAAAACAACCTGCTTTTTCCTCCTTTTTTTTAACATAAATTTGAGTTAATCCATAGGGAATATGAAGCCAGGGGCAAAATGACTGTCTAAGTTTCAGAGTTGATCATGATTATAAATTAATAATTTTTAATATATTCCAATAACTTTTAAGACTACTTCTGAATACAAGATTGTCTTGTTGCACTCAGAATCCCCGTCTGAAAAGTACTGACTGCCGATATCTATTATAAACGCACATACTGAGTATTTATCAGACTAGGCTCCAGAGAATTGCACTGGTAGATGGATTTTTGCACATTCTTAGCCAAAAAAGTGGCTTGACATTTCTAAGAGCTCCTTACTTCATCTTCTCCATACATCTCTATATATACCTATATATACACACACAATCACAGCAGTACATTTATACTCGTGTAAGTGTAACTATTTATACAGGTAGGTACACATATATGCATTTATACACAGCCTCTCTTAGTATCTAAGTCAGTAGTTATACCCTTTTGTTCGTAATGTATCCTCACAGACTTAAATGACGTTTCATTGAACTAGAGGAAACTCACACAAAACCTTGATATTTTTTTTTCCCTTGGAAAATACAAAGTTGTCATTCATTTTTCAGTTGCTTTAGGTCAAACCTCCAACAAAAGGAAAGGGCAGGTGTTAACAAGAGGGAATGTGCTACAGAACAAGTAATTTTTTTCTAGTATCTTGTCACAATGCTTTCAACAGAGCTATTGTTTCAAGCACAAAGCACAGGAAGATGCAAGAGATCTGATAATAAGTTTGTGTCAGCCCTTTTATTTCTGCAGCTGTATCCCAATTGGAGCATTTAAACATTACAATGTGGAGTAAAAATATTCATTTTCTCTAAAGTAATGAGAGGTAATTTTTATACTGTTATCTGCTTAAGGAGTGAGATAACGTGAAGGTACAGTAGTAATTGCTGGCCTTTAAAGCAAACTTCTACGTTTTTGTCACTTGATTGACATCACAAAGATTTTTACAAGTAGAAAATCAATTTCACCGATGCAATTTTATGGACATGTAAACAGTGTTTTCCTATTCAGTTAAATACATGCTGAGGTGACCACAAGTATATTCTTTTTTGTTGGTTTTAGAAAAATGTAATGGGGGAAATGGTAAGGAGGTAGTATAAAGGTGATTTGGGTTGATTTTTGTTTTGGAGTCTCCTTGGGTTTGGGGTATGTGTGCACGTGTTTATTTATGATAACCAAGGTAGTTTCAAGTCTAAATGCAGTCAGCTTTACTAAAATCTTTGGAAAAATTAAATCATAATTCAGCCTAAACAGCAAAAGTATTTCAGGTCCACATCTTCCTGATTTTGAATTCGTTGAGGGGCTCAATTGCTTTGCTGATGTTTAGTCTATAACATATTAGATTTTTCAGCAATTTGAATGCTTTGCCTGGAATTTACATTCACAAATCCTATTGCACAAGGAGTGTGACAGCAGGTTTCCATTACATTCTGTGGCAACCATATGGCTAAGCTTTACACAATTAGGTGCAAGTTTATATTTCTTCTGACACTATTATCTGAATATCTGACATTTTTAATGAACTGCTTGGTGCAATAAGGTCGGGTAATTCTGGTGTTTATGAAATATTCTGTTTCTAAAGGGAGAAGATCAGGTGTGGCATGTTATTAGTGGAGCTCCATAATCCCCAAGAGCCATGGCTTATCCCTGTAAAGCCCTTGTTGTTCTAGGACTTGCTGCTGCTTTGGCTTCCATTTGCTTTTTAAGTTTCTCTTTCACACGATGTCCTGTGGTGAATAGCAGCTTTCAGTAACTTCCTACACTCTAGGAACGCAAGAATCACTCCTGACTTGGTAAAGTCATGGACGTTTTACCATTATTTTGACTGAATTTCATTCGCACTGGACCTAGTCTCTTTTGGTTGAACGAATGAAAACAAATCAAAAAGTAAGAAAGGAAGGTTAGTTAGTCTGCCTGTGGCTACTGGAGAGCATTAAAATCTTTATGGGAAATGTACATTCCCATATGAAATACGTCAGCTACTTGAAGTACATGTATTTTATGTATATGATTTAAACCATTTATTCCCGTAATTCACCACTGTACAATTTACTCGTAATATTAATTTGCATTCATGTCTAATGCCTTGCCATTTAATTCATTATTGTCACTGGTATCTCTAAGTAAAAATCAGGACCTCCAAGTATAAATGGAAAAATTCATTGTGCAGTTACCAGTACATTAATATTAGCACTGAAACAGAATAGATATTAGCATTGGAGAAGACTCTCCTCTTCAGAATGGCAGTGTAGCCCCATTCTCTTCTATCTTTTGTTCTGTATTGTCCCTGTATCAGGTAATGAGTTCTAATTATTGTTATGGCCTTCGAATGGGGCATAATTTCATACACTATAGAAAACATAAAAATTATAAAATAAAATAAATTGCAATTTTCTCCATGTTTTGAGATATTCATATTACATTTTTGCCAATCACAGATTATTTGAGGGACACATTTCTGTTGCAAATGTATTTAACACTGGAGTGTTTAATGAGAATTTACGTCTATTACTCTCAGATATGTTTGATCATTCTATCAAGTATACAAGCATGCATTTTAAAGAGGGCATAGAATAATTATAAAGGGTACATAGAATAATTGCCTGCTTTTGCCATAATATTTAATAGATTTTCATTAAATTTTGTCTCATGGTAGCTACCCAGAATCAAATTAAGATGATTATCCAAGTTTGGAAATTAAATTTCCTAGCTCATTTGGTTGAGTATCTTCACAGAAATAAAATATTTTAAGTTATTGGTACTAAATAAATAACTCTTTGGAGAAGAGGCAAGAACAATATCAAGGATGGCGCAAACACATCCAAACACTCCCACCAGCAGCTTTTGTCTGTAAAGTAAGTGGCTCCCAGTTCTTCCAGTCTGAATGCAAGGTGCCCAGGAAAAGGGCAGGGTATCCAGGAGGGGAGAACTAGAGAACCATTAATGATTTCTGTTGAAACAAGACATAAAAGGAAACAAATTTAAGTTATTTCACATTTCCTAGAGTGCTGTTAATGCAGAAGAGATCTGTTCTTCAGACTCTAGAGCAGATAAATCATACATTATTGATAAAAGGGATGTATTTTTAATTTGTTTGAAGAGTTTTTTGTGCCCTGGTGTGCTCTTCACTGAGTATGTTAATTTTTCATTATCACTATGTATATGTAGTTCTGTTGTACCAAGAGGGAGAATTTTCTGCTTTGATTTCTGATCAAATGAGAATGAAGAATAATGCTGCCAATAGTGAATGAGGTTTGAAGGATCTAGGGTCCCCAAAGGTGATCTCATTAATGGTGAATCCTGAATGGGTAGAAAGGTGACTTGAAAACTCACCTTTAGCAGGTGGCTAGTCCTGACTGATGCTGCTGTGCTGGTTGCACTGTGGGACCAGGAAGTCCTATCTGAGGTGAATAAATCTCCTCCTATTCCCACAGCCCCAGCAGTTTTGGCTGTTAGATATTTTAAAATGTTTTACATTTTTCTNTTTGTGACCCAGCATAAAATGTTCCTTAAAGCAATGTTCTTTCCTGAAAGTTTCATTTTAACATCTTCCTCATCACAGAGAAACTGGTATCCTTTTGTGTCCTATTTAACATATTTGTAGGTGATTTCTTCATCTCACCTGTTCTCTGAGATAAGAAAATATCAACATTTTAAAATACATACTTGCAATTCTGATCATTGGCTTGACTCAAGGCATGGAAAAATTCTCATTTCCTGGAAGTCAGACTAAAGCCTCAGAACTTTATACAAACTCACAGATGAGCTCAACATTTTGGCAGTATGTTTTCAAGGGGTTGGGGAAATATGTTTGGAAGATTTCTTAAAGCCTACCAAGGAATGTAGCTAATGCTAAGTCACGTACATGTGTTATGGTCAACTCCGTAGTACAAATATCTGTTCTTACTCACTTTTCACCATATTGTTTAGGGGGATTTTTGGTGAAAAATGTCCCAGGGATCCAAATGGAATCCACTCTGAACAGTTATCATAAGTGGCCTTGCAGTTAAACTGATACTTACAGTGGAGAACTCTGAATGTTTTTAATGGAACTGTCTTGCTATGAATTTAGAATTTGTGTTTAGCTCCTGTAATTCCCTGAGCTCAGATTTTCTAATGAACTAACACTTAATGTAAAGATAAATTCTCATCACAAAACACAGCTCATAACTGTTTAAGTTCAGTTTATGGTGTGTTGATTGGCTAAAGCTGAGTTAATTGAAAGTAATTATAAATAGACAATTTGCAAACCATGAAAAAGAAAATCACAGTGAGAAATTAAGTCTCCGTGGTACAATTCACTGAGTCTTATGGCTGGAGAAAAGAAACTGTAATGCAAACGTAATTCTTCAACTACAGTGTCTTTCCCACTGTTATCCTTTGAAAAATAGGATGTAAACAGATATAGGACTTCCTTTTGACCAGCTGGTCCTATTGCCATTAAATTTTTCTTCCTTCCTAGACTTGTCCTAAATGGAATTCCACACGTTTCACCCAAAACTACCACTGGAAAAACATAAATCTTAAAAAATAAAAATAAATAAAATTCTTCCAGTGTGATTGCCTTAATGTCATCTCAGGCTCATGCCTTTGTTTATTTAAGGACACCTTTTGAAATTGCTTGTTCAGAGTGTGTTTGGATTAGGAACCATGATGAGCGTTTGTCTCAGACTGCAATCAGCCTCAGGGTTGTTCTTGGAGAGGCATTTATCCATTAGAGGGGTGGGCAGTTCAGAGGGGACCAAGGGAAACAAGAGACGTGTCTTGGCTTTGTTTATGTGCACAGCTTGAGAGACACTAGGATATGATGGTTGTAGTGCCACACTGGAAGCCCATGAATGTGGGGTCCGACACTAATGGAGGATGAGAATTTTTGCATATTGCATCATGTCTCAGTCTTTCACTTTATCTTATTCTGAAAACTTTAATCTTGGAGTCTTCATTAATGGGATTGCCTCTCCCTGTTGCTCTGATATTCAAATACCCACAACTTGGATTTGGCTGGCGTTTTGTAATTTTTGTTAAGTGAATAATGCTACTGAAGAAGAAGAGGACTCTTGTTGTCTTCTAATAGTTTATAAAGTTCTAGACACAGCCTCAGTGTGGTAGAAAGTAAAAATAAATACAGTATGGGGCAAGGAATCCAGAGGCATAAGGGCCAGTCAAGACTCCAGTACTTACAACAAAAAACAATTCATTATGTATATACTTGCTTACTCTACAAAGGATTTTTAAATGAGCTTTGTTTCCACTAACTTTTATGCTGGCTATGAAAACATTAACACCAACTTAAATTACACAGGATTTGCAGGAGATCTGATGGACACTTGTCTTACTGCTTTCATCAAAAGTCACCGTAAGCAAAGAGAAATCTTATTAACAGGCACAAACTACCTGAATGTCTACAGCACTGTATAGTGTCTTCCTTTTCCTACAACAAGGATACCTTCCAACTTCATATATTGGCTTTAATATCACACTGGTCCTGAAGCATTGTCTTACTTCCCTGATTGTAACCAGAGACATTCCTTTTTCTAAAAGAAGCAATATTATTCTACCAGAATAATATAAAAATCTAGGAGCATCTCTTTAACTGCTAGCCAATCAGTCTGACATTAAAGAAAACAACCTTATACTCAAAAGTGTTCCCTCAGTGGACTTTGCATGTCTGGAAATCACAGAGGTAGAAAGAAAACTATTGGATTTTGCAAGCTGTAAGGCAGTGGGCTTTGCAGGTGCATTTGGATTGTATCAGAATGCCTAGAGACACAGATATTCTGTATTTGAGGTCAGACCTCTAATTGCAACTCCAGAGTACTAATAAAGAACTTTGGGAAGATTTGCAACTGATCATGACTTCATCTGGAAGTCTTACTTATAAGTTTTCAATACTGAGAGCTCTGCATTAATCTTTCCTCTGTGAGATGTATTGCTGTGTTGCTGCTGCTCTATCTTCCCCCTGCTGTCCTCATATGCAAACAAATGTGAACTCCCAAAAAAGAGAATTTTGAACTTCGTAGACCTTACCTGAAACCACACTGTGTAAATCAGCAAGTTGTGTGTATAGCTTTCGAACCAAATTTCTTGTCATCTTTCTCCTTTCTTTCAGTCAGTGTAGGGTAGGTATAGCCCCTCTGTTAACTAGTCGTTTAAAGGGAAGAGTTCAAACACTGCACTTTGAATATTCCAGAAGCTTTGTCTTATGGACTTTCTAAAAAAATGATCCCACAGTATTGGGAAATCATGTAATTTCTGGAGTGTACCACGACTGAGTTTCAGAAAAGCAGTTGAAAATAGAGAACAGGACATGCCTAGCTGCTGTGCTTGACTCCATTAACCTGGCAGCTATTGCTAGCAAACCAAGTGTGTCCAAAAATACACAGCTCATTCCTTATTTATAATCAGATGCTCATCAAAGTCTGTGAAGAGATTTGTATAAGAAAAAGTAAAAAGAGCTGAAAAAGTCTCTTATAGGTGATAATTTCATCCGTATGTTTACCATCCTTTCCTCTTTGTGGAACGACTATTCTAAGTTGTTTCATTCATGCTGGTAGAATTTAGTATTCCATTTCATCAAAGACAGGCTGCTTTTTGTTTGCTGGTAAATATTGCAGCAATTTTCTCTTTAATAAATTTTCCTTGAGCAGCTGAAGTTCATGATAAATCGAGGGCTTAAACCTATTGGTGTTTGTTAATGCATAGCACAGACAATCATTATATGTACAACTGGTCACATTTATTTTTGGACAGAAGAAAAATTTCCTGTAGAACATAAAATTTGCAAGTTGGGCTCTTTTGAGTGAGGTACTATTAATAATAATTTTTCCTGAAAATTGAGAATATTTCACTAAGAGCATGTTCCTGGTTTTTATCTTACTCTAGGACACACTAACATTGCAATTCATCTGCACATGGCACCTTAAAGCAGATGTGGTTTGTGTAGCTCATTCTGGGAACCNGGAAATACCATGTAGTTCAAGCCCACACCAGAGCAATCACCATTGTGATACGGCTTTTTGTCCCAGAACCTTCTACCCTCACTCCCAAAATGTAGAGATTTGAGCATTCTTTCCAATTCAAAAGAAAAACTGTACTAGAATATTGAAATATACCATAATGCAACATTTCATAGTTTCACCAATCTATGTTGAAAATAGATATTGTTAGGGAAGATATCTGGCTACCTTTGGCATTAGTTTGCATCACTGAAACATGCAGGTTTCAAGATA
>WEKX01012579.1:120368-132249 GCA_013390025.1 Pitta sordida | reverse complement strand
TGGCTTGAATCAAAATAGTTTTGTATCTATGGGGCTGAAGAATCCCAGACACCAAAGTGCTGTCACGTGGGTGGGGTTGGGTTTTTTTTCTCTCCACATAGTTCTTGCTGTTTAAATGGTGGTTTACACTTTTCAAGAAGCATTGGGACATTCTTATTCACCGGTTGTTCCAGAGCTGGAAATGTCCTTTCTCCCCAGGGGTGGAGGGAGAAAGGTTTTGGTGTTCATAGTGTTGATGTGTGGAGGTACTTGAGAGAAGTAGAAGGGCAGTTCCTCAGTGTCAAATACTAAGGAATGAAGAATAGTATTAACCATTTCAACTTCCCTGAAAGAGAAGCAGTGCTGCACTTCCACAAGAACCTGTGATTCAGATCATAAATCTGTAGTACCACTTTATAAATCATTCACAAAATATCCACCGTGATTCATTCCTTTCTTATGAAGAATATTAGGAGAGAATATGAAAGAAATGCATTTTTAATATGGTGTGATATCAAGAGCATTGTCTCTTCAGGAAAGGCCAGAGAACCAAAAGAAACCTCTGCTTACCCTTGTATTAACTAAACTGGTCTACCTCCTTTTTTTTTTTTTTTACTTGCCTTCTACCTGTTTGGTGATAATTGTCTGCTGGGAGTAGAAAATGAAACTGGAAGCTAGTGAACATTGTCAGAGATAGAAAAAATAAAAGGTGTTCACACATATTGAAGTGGGGGGAGATAGAGAAAGAGATGTCATTTTCATATATTTTTGTGATTTTTTTTTCTTCCTTTATTTTCCTCTTCTTTGCTACTGTTCCACAGTACTATGAGGCAGGTTATTCTGCTGGTGTTCTGGGTTCTGTTATAGTCAAGAATTTCCACAAAGGAGCCAGATTCTAAGCCTAGAGAGATTTAGGTGACTTAAAGTAAATCTGACCTCAAAGTATTTAAAAGATGTTTATCTAACCTCAGCCTACAAATCTCTTCAGCTTTCACCTGTTGCCTCCCACGCTCAGTATTGTGAACTACTGTACACAGACTTTATCTTCTGCTTCATTTACCTTTGGGAGTGGGAGCCCAAAAGGTCATAGTTTTGTGGATAGGATTGGGTCATCTAAATGTAATCAATTGTACCCACAGCTACTTACGACAAAGTTAGCCTGATTTCAGAAATTCAGGCTCCAAAACCTGAGTAAGAGTTTAATTACCCCCTTTATGATCCTGCATCCCATTGTGTGTGATTGTTCCTTAAATTTACCTAAATTTCTGGTCATGAATCATAGACTTTCCACGACATATGAGGGACTCTTCTTCCTTGGCATTGCTATACATCAGATACAATGGTTGTCTCTGAACAGTCATTATTTTTTATAATAGAAGTACAGTCACTAAAGTAGTAAATTATCAGAGCCTCTATGTCTGAAAACCAGCTTGCATGATTTTGGCATGTATCTAGAAACAGAGAAGTATCATTTCCATTAGCATCTCTATTACTCTGAGTGCTGAGTGATATGATCTAGATGTAGATGCCAGGTTTAGTTGGACTATAGGCTGGACTAGATGATCTTTGAGGTCCTTTCCAGCCTTATCTATACTGTGAATACTTAGAATACTCTGTCAGATTGCCATATGCCTGGCTCTGATAGTGGACGCTTTTATTGTTATTTTCTTTCAAGGTATTAACTTCCATTAAAGGAAATATTAAATATGTTATTTGTGACTTAACTTCCATCCAGCATTAAGCAGCATTTTATATCCTAACACAGTCCCAAATCTGTATATTTAGTGCCTGATCTAAAGCCTGTTCAAAATATGAAAGTCTCCATGGAACTGGGATTCATGTAAGGCCCTTAATGCTGCTAAAATATACTGCCCGATTGAAGATGTCTCTGAGCAGTAATTACTGAGGAGGAATTGCAGTGACTGAAGGCTGGGCAGAAACCCCTGGGGTTCATTTGGAGCTACAGGAACACTCATTACTTATTGTGGGGAAGGTCTATACTCCCCAAGATACAGGCAGGTAGACAAATTTCATTGTTTGATGCAGTCTTTGAAATCATGTAGCAGGTTTCTGTAAATGGATGAAGTTCTTAATTAAATGAGGAAAATTATATTGCACTTGGCAGAGTGACTGCTGTGCTCTTTTGTGAGCTGCTAAATAGAACTGGTTTTATCCTTCTGCATTTTTGATGCCGGTGTGTTTTGGGCATTTGCAAATAATTTTGCTGTCACAAAAGCTGCTGAGGAGAGATTGGTGAGAGGGGAGGCTGGTACCTGAGGGGATGCAGAATTGTCAGGAGATAGTAAGTAAGGACACCGGCCAAATGTTTCCTTGATATGATCAGCACTGAAACAGTTAATCTTGGGGGACCTCAGGGTTACAGTTAACAAACACTTTAGAAAAACAGCCTATTTTCTGCTTCCCAGGGCTGTCATTTCAAGCAGTGCTCAGGCTATGGAGGAGAAACATGTAAACTCATCCAGCTATTTCACGTTTTTGAGGTTACTCTCAGAGCGGCAGGATCTGGAATATGACTAAAATAAGCGCTTTTATAGAATGATTTCATGGCAAGGAATGAACTTTGCCCACAGGTTCCAGTGAATAGAATGAGGCACTACTACTTTGTTAATCCTGGTTTCATTCTCAGAGTCATTTCCATAGGCCCTGGGATTACGACAAAGTGAGTATAAAATACATTATTCCATGTCACCCATTTTTCTTCATAGCTGGAAGGTACTGGCTTTTATTGTCCTATACGCCATGGCTTACAGAATAACAATATCAACGTTACAGTTGGAGACCAGGAATGAAGGGATAACCTTTCAACCATCTGTGAAGGATTTACAGGGTTGAGGCAACTTTTAGGAACTTAGGCTAGAAGGGCGTTGGGCTAGTTAAGTCACCTCGCACTGTGACAGGGGCAAGTGCAGCTAGACCTTAACTGGAGAAGGTTTTGGGAGCAAACATTCATTCCTGTGAGTGAGACAGACTGCAAGACTGAATCAAGCGTTGTAATAACAAAAACCTGCCTCTATGATGCCATCCAAGTCCCTCACTCCTTGGTATAAAGCCAGTATAAAGCAGTTATCTGGAATTTGTCTCATCAGCGTTGTAAAAGCTGAATTATGTAAGTTTTTCCTAGTTCTTAGTAGATTGATTGTAAAGGCAAAATAAGTCTAGGTGGTAAATAATATAAATAAGATAGATAAGTAAATAAGTAAATAAGATAAATAAATAAAAAATAATGAAGAAATTAAAAAATGTAACAAAAATCCATCAGAATTCTCTGACTGCTACAGCCATGCCCCATCTTTCTAGTGCAACAGTTTCTTTACCTGACTGGAAAACCTGCCTTTGGTTTGGCCCTAATGAATTCTAAAAAAAGTTGTGAGAAGCAGGCAAAAGATCTGTAAAACTAGTTTTACTTCCAAAATAGGTGAAGAGCTATTCATTAAGCTCTACTAGTAAAGTGATGAAGCAGCTACTTTGCACAAGGGCAGGGATGAGTAAGTTGAGAAGACAGACAATATAGGAAAAACACAGTTATTTTAATCTGGAAATTTATTTACCTGAAGCCCTTTAAGATAACCTGTTTTAACTAACTGAAAAATCACTAGGAAGTAGCAGTGAGTCCATTTTACAGAAGTTATCTCAGGAAGGAGTTTGGGAATTGTTGGACTGTTCTGTCAGTAAATAAAATCAACTGGCAATTGAATTTAAGAGGATCTGTTTTTCAGAGACTGATTTGATGCTCCACTGTTTCTCCTTACTGATACATATATGAAGATGTGGAGGGGTTAAGTTGGGTTGAATTTGATTCTTAATTTTATTTGTTTGTTTTATGCTTTGCTTTCTTACACATCTCCAAAGATTTTGGAATTTCCCCATTAAACTTTCCATTAGAGGTCTGATTATTTTTTTTTTAATATGAGATTTTGTATATTATATACATGAATCAGTTTCTATCACTAAGATGTAACAGGGAAAAAGTTGTTTCCGTTTTAAGCGCTTGTGTTTCCCATCTTTGCATAAAAGCAAAAGCAAAGATAATAAAATTAGAGGTGTATTCTACCCAGCCTGCCCTGATGCAATTAATAATTAAGATCAAATGGCTTACAAAATACCTACCAGTATGATTAAAATGCTATGAAAAGGTTGCTGTAAGAATAATTGCTTTTTGTTTAGTGTAACCAAAAAACAAATCCATGGTTCAATATCTTTTGTGTTGTGTGTTTTCTGGTTTTTAAAATTAATGTGACATAAGGCATTCTTTATGCTAATGTTATAGCTCCTTGGACGGATTTAACACCATTATCTTCTTTAATGAATAATTCATTCCCTGTTGAAAACTTAACTATATCATTTTTACAGTGTGTAAATGAAACTTTGAAGTGCAATTTAACTTTAAAGAACTTCAGATTGTAGAAAATTCTCGTAAACCACCAAAAAGTGCTGTGCAAGGAATACTGTCTTGTACTGAAGTGTAAGCCCATTGTGATGAGCATGTTTGCAATTTCTAATTTTGCTGCTTGTTTTAAAAAGTCTTCAAAAGGCTTCCTGGTTAATATTTTTCCTTTGTTAGCATTTTTATATACGTACTTTTAGTTATGTCTTCTTTTGGAAAATAAAAATATTATCTGTAAGAACAGCTCATTTCCTTTTTTTGTTCTTAATAATTGAGGAAGGACCTCTGTGGGAAGGTCGGAGCAATGCTCTTTTTTTCCCCACACTAGGTCCTAGCCTTCTTGTTAAAAAACCTCTGACAATGTCCTTTCTGTAGGTGAGAGGACAGACAGATCCTAGGAATTTTTCAGATTTATTTTGTGTCCAATATTCTTCTGTCTCTAAGCATGTGAGGGCTGAAGTTTCACGTGGGGTTATTTGACTCTCTGTAATGATCCCTACATGTTAACTGGAACATTAGGCTTTGTGATTCTGTGACTTCCTCATCTCTGGGAAAATTGAGCTCTGAAACAAAAAAATGTCTTTTACTCCCTAAAATGGAGATCCTATTTCTTAATTAATGTGAGTATGGGAGAAGCAAAGTGAGGTATGATATTGCTGAATAGTGATTGAATAATGATTAATCTCATTGACCACGATATCATGTTTACCATAAAGCTTGGTCATGATACCTGATAATCAATTTCATGTTGTGTGGAGAACATTTAGTGAATAGGTCGGCCCCATACTGTGTTTTTACCGTTGGAATATGCCTGTTCATATGTCACACTTCCATTACAGATTTTGTGGATTTTATTGCACATAAGTAATTTCATGTAAGTCTTAAAATTCTGGTACCTGATCACGAATTCTACCCAACCTATTGGGCTGGGTTCTCTTGACGTTATTAGATGACTGTATCTAAGGACAGACAATCCTTAGATACATCTAAGAATATGTATTTATACCCATGTAACAATGACTTGTTTTCTGATGCTCAGTGAGTGTCACCTGTAGTGAGCCATGATTGATTGCTGTGCTTTGATTATAATGAATGGGGAACTGCAGGGCTGGAGGATCAGACAGAAGACTTCCTGGGTGAGAAAGTAAAAGGTACAACAAGGGATTGTTTCAAGAGAGGTATTTTCCATGCACTAATTTCATGTCAAGCCATGCCTATTTTGAAAGTTTTCTGATAACTCTAAATCAACTCTGAAAGCTGGGGATGCATCTTACTGTGTAATTTGTTTTTATTCTCAGTGGAATAGTGGCTTACGGGTACTGGGGAGCAGCATGTGCTCCTTTTTCCCAGGGGAGGACATTATCGGCTTTATTTTTATTATGTCCTTGCAGCAGATTTTCATTTTAGGCATTTTAAGACTGAGAGCTGCAATATTTTATAAAGCCTCACTTAGCAAATGTGTTTGATTTGGGGTTTATTTTTTTTCCTCTCTCTACTCTTCTATTCCTTCTTCTCAGAGCTTGTAAGTCAAAAGGACTCTAAGGAAGGTTTATCATAAGTCAGAAAACAAACTGTTCAAAAAGAAAACAGTATTTATTTATTTATTGTATTTCTTTTCCCTCTGTTAAGCTTTCCTGTATCTTTAACAGATGATGTTCTCAAACAGGTACATGTCCAGATTTGTATTGTTTTACTGCCTTGCACACACTTTGCCAGGGCGGGAAGTTCCTCAGACACTTCTTGTGGCACTGTTGTTCCTGGCAAAAGATAAATAGTTTGTCAGAGACATTATCTATGGGGAAGAGCGAGACTGGGGCGGGAGGAGGTATGAATCATAGCACTTTGCATAATATGCTCTCCTTCTGAACATATCTGGCTGTGGACAGAAAATAGTGTTTCTTCAAATGAAAAATAAATCCTGTAGTATTATGGGCGCCTAACAATGACAATTCAGCAGGCTTGACTTGGAATCTGGATTTGCGATATTTTTGTTTTATTTCCATGAGCTATCATTGCTGAAAGCTTTGCACTTGTTCATCTGCACATTGTGAAACGTGAGCATTTTCATTTTCCTCTCAAATCAATTGTAAAATACAAGGAACGCTCTATGTTTTTATAACAACTTTGGATCATACAAAACACTGAAATAATCAGTTTATCCTCTTTTTCAATCCTGAGTTCATGCTTCTGTCTCCTTTTTGGTTTTTTTCTCCTTCTTTTAGTCAAAAGAAATCCTTTGAAGTTGAGCACATAGAAAAACTCATTTTTACCTCGAATAACACAAGCACTCATCATCAACTGTTACATAGGAGATCAGCTTTGTCATTAAAAGGAATAATCCCTATTATGCTCTTATTCATCAGGTAACATTATAAAAGAAAATGTTGACAGTTCAGCCCATGGTCCTGGCAATTGTTATTACGTTGTTAATGGAACTTGGGTGGGCTGAGTGAAAAAATAATTAGTCAACTTTTTTTCTCTTTGACATTACGCAACTTAAGGTGCTCAAATGTAATATACATTGTCTCTTCAATAGCTGCACTTCCCATACCATTGTTAGGCATTTGTTGGTCTCTAAGTTGCATTTGTCTCTTTATTCAGTGGATTTATTGATCTGTGACACATCTCACTGTTTTTCTCAAATTTAAGCTAATGCAGTACAAATTTGTGATATGTAAGGTAATTCTTTTTCTTCAGTCTCTGTTTTGATACCAAGAATATGCATTCACTTGAAATTAAAGATGTCATTTGCTTTCTGCCAAAGAACTGGGCTATATAATCTCTTCCTGCAAACTCTAACAGAATGGTGTTCATTCAATTCAGTGAGTCGAGGTAAATGCATGTTGATGAAACACATGCACAGATGACAGGTTAACGTGAGCTACAGCAGCCAAAGAGCAAGACTGTATATAAATTGTTCAGAACAAGATTTCGCTTGAGACACTGTGTAGCCTGGATAGAAATGAGATATTTTTGTGCAGGCTGCCCATCTGTGCCTGATAAGTTCTGAATTTGCTGGTCAGTTTTGACCAATTCTGAAGGAAAAATCCAAGTCTCAAAGGTCATTAAGTTCTTATATAGGCCCTGAAAATCAGCTGCAAAATAGAAGAGAGACATCCGGATGGAAGTTTCCTTCAAACACAGCTGACAGGTCTCATACTGTGGGTTCTGCTTGGAGACTGTCAGGCAGCAGCAGCCAAGCCAAGGGCACTCTGCCTTCTGGCGGGGGGGATCCTGTGGAAAACTCCCTGGGAAACTTTAGGGGAAGAGGTGTGAGAGAGCATGACCATGTAGGGTACAAAACCACAGAGAAACTGTGAATTTGTTTTATTGTACAGTCTGCATTTAAAGTATTGGTGAAAATCTTGAGCAAGCTTGAACCTGAATACCAGCAAAATTATGAGTGTAGGGCTGTCCATTGCACAAGTGACCTAACAGTTTTACAAGGAGTTTCACCCACACTAAATTACTCTGGAGTTCCAATTCAATGTGAAAGAATTAAATTTGAGGAAGAGTAGTGCAGCAATAGTAGAAATGGCAGAAAAGCAAAAATTGCAGAGATAATATGCATTTCAACCATTCCCTATGGAGAAGCAATCATCATGAAGTAGGAAGGGCTGGGAGGAGGAGCCATTTCTAAAATGTAAACAAAATAAGAAACAGTCTCCGAACTTAGAGAGTAGAAGTTTAATATATGGTGAGCAAGAAAGGGGAAAAAAAGTGTCAGTGTTGTCATTTGCCTTACTTTTGTTTCACAGCCGGCGATGGTATATTGCTGTTTGACTAAATACCTTCTAGCTGAAAAGTGATCTTTCACTGTTGATTTATAAGGAGAATTTAATTGAAAAAAGTTGGCAAGGTGACTCAGTGGATGGGGATAGATTCATCTGTTATGCTCTGATGCAAGTCTTGGCAGAACTAGTTACATTATCATTATCTTTCTGGTGTCAAACAGCCAGTTTTCAGATTTTTCTGACCTTCCTGATATTTTTTTATTTGTAAAGAGTTATGTATGGCTTGTTGATTGAGTTCAACAGCAGGGAAGGCAGCAGTGATCAGTTTTGTCCTAACTGAGAATCATTGCAGTCAATGGGAATTTCTGTAAGAGGTTTCCAGGGACAATCTGCCAGCCAAAAGGCAAAGGCAGAACTAAATTATCATAGAAAATTGCAGCAAACCTAATTAAGCTAGGTTTGTGGAGAGAGATATTGGTTTTAACCACATGAATATATATTATCTGCAGTCACTAAAGATGCTTATAACACAGTCCTCTCTAGCAAACTATGCAGTACCTACATAAAATCTGTAAGGACTCCCTCTCATATGTCTGCATATGGTATAAGGCGTTTACTATTAATCCTTAAGACAGCAAGTTTTTTGAGACATTTGAAAAATGCTCACATATGCTCATGGCGAGGACCAATATGGCTACAAACCATTTGTGCAGTGTGGATGACACAGCAGTCTGCTGCCTCAAACAGTGGTTTTGCAGCATAGAAAAGAAACTTTAGGCAAGTTTGGGCCGATGCAGAATGGAAAACATTGTTCCTTGAGGAACTGGTATATAACACACACAGAGAATCCCACCTATCATTTATCACAGGCAAGGAAGAAAGGAAGACAGTAAAATCCCATTGTAATATTTTCATTGAGGTGGATGCCATAAGAGACAATGTGACCTTATGCTAATCAGAGGAGATTCTATCAGTGTTGCACAGTCTCAACCAGCCTCTTCACTGAGTGAAGAATTGATTCTCTTCTTTCCCTTTTCCTTTTCCCCCTGGCTAGGATTAGTATCATTATTGATTAATGATCATTATGAAAACACTGTCCAGAGACCTCAGTGAAGATCAGAGGCTCATTGCTATGGGCTTTCCAGTCCTGAGGATTTTACAGTTGGTGTAAAACTGTCTTCATTCTTATTACAGGCTGCTCTGTATTCTATTGTACACAGTCATGAGTCATTCAAACAGTAGTTGTCAACCATTTTTGTGATGTTTCTCCTACTACATTTATTCTGATCTGGAGAATTGAAATCCTATAGCATCTGCCAATTGGCAGGATTTTGACATACTGATGGTGTAATATAGATAAAGATGGTCACTTGGGAAACTTCTACAGCCTAAATAACACCAACGATGGAGCCTGAAGGTTCCATATGATTCTATGAAATCTAAGCACTTGCTGTTTATTAATTTCTATATTGCTTAGGATTTTTGGAAAGGGGGAGAGAGTAGAGCTGGAAAAGATGAATTGACATCTCTCTGCCTTCCTGATCTATTGTTTTCCACGTGCATGTGTATTAGTGGCTCTGAAAGCATTGCCCTGTCTGGGAGGTTACTAGGGGACAGACTCTGCTCCAGTCCCAGATTTGCTTGCTGAGAACCAGGAAGGAGGGGGGTACTAAAGCGAGCTAGGACTAAAATACTAATGTGACTTTAACAGGTTTAACAGAAGGATGTCTTAGGGTTTTCACATTAAGAAGATTTTCTAGGGTGGTAGTTTTCTCCTTTTTTATGTCGCACACAAATTTTGAAGATAAGACTCAGAACTATTACTCTTGACTGAAAACAAAACCAAAACAACCAACCAAACAAACCCAAAACAAACAAATCAAAAAGCCCAAACAAACAAACAGAAACCACAACATTTTGTGGACCGGGATTATGTGAAAGTGTTTACAAAATGGTAATTACAGCCATGTGTTGAAAGAGTTGAAATTAACCATCATGTCACACAAGGATCTTTCTGTGCCTTGTAACAACGCAAATCGGAGTTAACGAGTCAACACAGCCCTGTAAAAGCCTCTAATGTCTTGAAGAGAGGCAGTCTGGGTCAAAATGCTTCTACAAAAAAATCTACACGATGTGCTGACCAAAGTAAATATCTATATTGTTTACCCTCTACCGCAATCATTCTTGTTTCATTGTAGGTAATGCTACCATATCTTCATTCTCCCTTGACTTCAGACATAAATTCTTATTAGAGACTCACTGAATTTTAATGAGCATATATTTTTGCAGTATAATATTGGAGTTTACAGTGCACTTTACACCATGATACAATTCTGGCAATGTAGAGAAGGTAGACAATTTATTTTTTTATAAAATTACGTCACATTAAAAAAATCTTAGCACCTTAATATAAACTCAACATATAAACATGTGGATGTGGCCATCTAAATACTAGATATTGGATCTGCAGAGAAATATACCAGGGTGGAAGAACTAGAGGTTTTTTCATGGTATGACTCCTAAAAATGTGTTAATAGGAACATATTTATAGTAATTCAGCTGGAAATGACCTGGAGTGTTCATTCAGTCCAGTGGTCTGACCACTTTAGGGCTAACTCCAAATGCTTCCTAAACACCGGTAGGATTGGGGCATGGGCCACTTCTCAAGGAAGCTGCTCCCAGTGTTCGAGCCTCTTCTTGGTAAGAAAATGTTTCCTAGTGTCCAGTCTAAACCTCTTCTGATGTACCATTGAACCATTCCTATGTGGCCTGTCACTAGATACCGGGGAGAAAAGCTCGGCACCTCTTTTTCCCTTTCTTCTCCTCAGGAAGCTGCAGAGAACACTGAGGTCACCCTCCTGCTCCCTTTTTTCCAAACTACCCCTAGAAAAAAAAGGACAAAACCTGAAAGAGGTTCCAAGAAAACACTGCTGTGTGGCTGCATATGTTTAATGAACACAATTAGTTATTTAAACACAGGAGGGGAAAAAGACAGATTATGAGACCCCACAGTGAGAGGCCCATCACAGCAATAACCAAAGGTCTCTTATAGGTGCTGCTGAGGGCAAATCTGCCCTGTAGTGCTCAAGCTGAACGATGAGATAAAGTGATTTTAGCTTCCTGACGGATTTTATCTCAACTGAACTCCACCATCTCTATTAGGACTTTGCCTTAAACACAAGGCCAGTATAAACATGCTGTCACATTGAAGACAATAGCTGTTAAAAAGGAATTCAAGGCACACTATTTTTTTAAAAGAATTCCAGCCATTATAATTGTCTTTGAGTAGGACACTGAGACAGCACAAGCAACATTAGAGGACATAGGTGAAAGGCAGTAAATGTAGGTCAGTTTGCGTATTTTCCTGCTAGTCTTCAGCAAAGTAGATTATATTCCTAAATGTTAAAGGCTTTTCTAAAGGCAAGTTTTTCTATCTTAAAAAAAAAAAAGACACACACCCCTCACACACACACCCCCCCGACAACCTCTCAAACTTTCAGGCTAAAATACGTGAGTACAGAAATTATGACCTTTGAGAAGTACATAAAATTCCAGAGAGATTTGAGGGGATAGATGCTACAAGATGATTTGAACTTGTGTCAAACACAAGAACAAGAGATACGAACTAAAGCCAAGAAAGGGTCAAATCCTAAAGGAATGCTAGTAGAGTGTGTCTGTGCACGAAGTATAGCTATGCTGTATCAAAAATAAGGCAGTGCAATGAATAGTCATTGCAAGAAATAGGCAAATGTCTAGGGAAACG
>WEKX01012579.1:58220-104875 GCA_013390025.1 Pitta sordida | reverse complement strand
GTAGAAAACATTTGGACTCTTTGACACCCTTGAGAATTAGAAGTCTAAATGCCCAAACTCTTAATTCCACAATGAAGGAGTTTTAGGAACACTGGTGGAGAGATACTTTTCTCAGGATAGTTTTTTTTCTCTTTTTGAGATGATGCTATTGTAAAAGTTTTTTACAAAAGTGCTTGTGCTTCTCATGCTTTCACCAGACTGAAGCTGTGAGAGGGTAAATCTAACCCGGTAAATAGGCAGATGTGACTCAAACTGTTTTTCCTATGACAGCCCTGTCAGACTTCCCTTGCCAGCCATTCCACAGAAGTACACCCCAGTGGCACTGTGAGCTTGTGTGTTAATAATAGTCAAAGGAGAAGCCGTTGCTAGTGCCATAACTGGAAACAGATGTTAACTGCAGACAGACAGCAAAGAAAATGTGCAAGAAGAACTGCTCTGCAAGCTGATAAGTTGAAGGCTTAGTTTGCTATAGGCATTCATCTGTGCATTCACAGTGATCATGGATTCTGGTCCAATGTTTTACTTGATTCCTGATAGGGCAAGGAGACTGCATCAGCATCTGAAAGTGCTTCCAAGCAGTCCTCCATATGTGGGAATAAATTACTATTAAAATGGCCTGTTTTGATGCTGCACAAAGTACCTCAAGCCATCCTACATTTCATGAAGACTATTCATCTTGAGTTTGATAATACAGGCAGCATGAGTAACAGAAAGGGAGGTAATTCTGTGAAACGCTGAGGATAATGGAATTAGATACCTGTAGCCACATCTAAAAGAAAACATGTAAATGAGTGCCAGCCTTCAGGACTCTATTGTTTACAGTGTGTGCCTTATATTTAAGAGGTTCATTTAGATGCAGCAATGGGCCTGTTTTCTGGGTCTGTCTCAAGATGGCAGAGTAAGAGTCGTTACTCACTTCAAGAAAACAAATGTTATGCAAGAAGATTTCTAGAAAAATAATAGAAACAGCAGTTTGCCAGGATAAAAACAAACTTGTTCATCTGTATCTAATAAGATTGCTTTAAAATGATACTCTTTCAAATTATAAAGAACTCATGTGAATATGTGCATACATCTGTTTTCTTTAAGGGGAAATTTGTGATTTAAAATCTCAAAATGCATTCCAAATCTGGATCCCAGGAGTCACTGGCACAACTCACAAAGCATGAGGAAAGGGGTAAAAGTTGGAAGGCTTTCAGTTTGCTTTCAGTTCAGACAGGCATGCAAAAGTCTGGAGGCTTGCAGTTGATGCTGTTAAAAAGTTTGCATTTGGGACAGCTCTGATTCAGCAGAACACTGTGTTCAGCAAAATGTTTCAAGTTAAGCACAATTTTATTTGTTTTGCCAAGAAGGAGTAGGCTTAATCAGGTGTTTAAGAGTTTTTCTCCACCAATGTCCAGGTTACGATGTAATGCAGTCTGACTGCAATCTCAGTTTCCCCATCGTCTATATCAGGAAAAACATGCACTTGCATAAAGTACATTAATTTTCTTTGTTTGTGAGTTATTTGTTTTTAGAGAAAAATAAATTGCATTGAAGATTGAATTTTGAAGCCAACTTGTACAATTATGATGCTCTGTAATATTATAAGGGAGCTATCAAATATTTTTGGATTGAAGGACCTGAACAGTTCTTTCTTTTGGTAAAGCTTTTATTTTTATTGGAGTATTTCATCCATCTCCTCTCAAATCTGCCTTCTGAGTGATACAGTTTTAGTGTAATGAATCAGGGTGTTATTGAGATGTGGCCTGTTCTTTTTTGTTGTTCTCAGTCTTTTTAAAGAAATTCAGTGGTAACAGTGGTTCTAATATATTTGACAAGGTGATAAAATTGTGCCTCTAGATATCCTGTATTTCTAAACTCAGGAATAAAACTGGCAGTCATATCACTGGGATATTTGTTTTGGCTGTAACTAAGAGCTGAATTTTTCTTCTTTCCTATGTTTTCAACAACGGATTGCTTTATACAACCTTGAGACTTCAACTTGCTCTTTCAGATCTTGCTGTCTTTTTTTTTCCTTTCTGACTAATCTTTTCAAGAAAAAATCATGCAACATTTGTATCATAACAATTCTATCCTCTCATCATCTCAGTATAAGAAATGTTGCTGTATTTGGGTGAAATTTAGCTCAATAAGCAAGTAATTTCTAAAGCCTTCAAAGTGACTTAGTTCTTGACTTAGGGAGCACAGAGTATTTCCAGCATTTGTACCAGCATTGGTCTAAGCACCTTTATTAATAATCAGGAGGGCTGTCTCTCTTGATGAGTCAATGTATTTTTGTTGCAAAAAAAATATGTATTCATCATCCCTTCTTTAATAGCAAATTGTTTAATCAGATTGTTTATTAAGTATCATTTCCTATGGCTTTCTTTCTGAGACTAAAGAATGGCTATTAATGTAATGCATTCATTAAAATGTTTAAATATTTAAGGTATTCTTTATCAGCATAATAACTACCATTTTAATTCTGGTGCATCATTAGAAGAAAAATACTTCATGATACTGGAAAATACCATAAACCCACAGGAGCTATGCCTGCTTAATTACTAAAGATTAAGCTCCACCTCGAAGATCTGTCTTCCCAGTTCATTCTAAAATAAGTCTCCAGATAATCTGTGAAACAGTCCCCTTAAACACACTAACGTTTCTATGGTTATTAGTAGTAATTGTGTTGCACAACCAGGGGAATTTCATTTAGCATGGTGGAGGAAGCAATGTCATTATTAGTTGATTAGTGTGAACAATCTTTGACAATATGTAGTACCAGCTATGGTTTTAACTACTGACACCTCATT
Organism: Pitta sordida; assembly: GCA_013390025.1. Taxonomy (NCBI): domain Eukaryota; kingdom Metazoa; phylum Chordata; class Aves; order Passeriformes; family Pittidae; genus Pitta; species Pitta sordida. The sequence goes on along the minus strand of WEKX01012579.1, from coordinate 102,080 downwards.
ATTCTGATTGCAGTTTGATTTGCAATGTTAAGAGGCAACAGGAAAAAAATAATCATCCAAATATACCTCTATCGGCTGAGAACAATGGAGGGAGTGTTTGTGCTTCACGGTATTCTCTAAATTTCCTTCCCTCCCACAATAAACCAAAACCTGTTAATTGACAAATGAATGACATTGTTTACTAATTAGCAGGAATACTGCCACATTTTTAACACGCCCTCTTGTATGTGTGCTCTGCTTTGTCGGATTGGATAATGAGATTAGAATGTGTATGTTCTTGTATATGTAGTATTCTGCTGAAGTACACATTATTTAAAGCAAAGGTGGCAGATCCTAGGGTATTACAAATCGTTCATTCTTTGATTGGGACTTACCATTAAAGGTAATGTCCTTTGGGCCAAACTCGGCACCCCACATAGGAATGTGGGTGGCATAACCCAGTTAGCACCAACCTTTGTCTCATGGTCACAGGGAGCAGACTTCCCCCGTGTGGGGCTCTGTGCAAATGGAAGCTATTTTAGTTTGCTCCTATTCCTACTAGTAGTACCTTCTCAGGAGTGAGCCACAGGTTATCATCTCTGTCAGTAGGGCAAGATAAAAAAGCTACTTGTACCTCCTCCATGGAGGGAAACTGTCTCAGGTTTTTGGCAACTGCAGTGTGTGGCTCCTGCAGAAGGGTCAGCAGCTGTTGGTGCTACTCCTATCAGCCAGTTCACCTGCCCCCACAGGTGAGGTTATATGCATGTGGTCCATGGTTTCTTGGAGAACAGAAGTCTTCTTGTTGGCTGTTTGGGACAAGGCTTTAATCCTGAGATATTTTTGTTTGATGCAGTCATGCTGTGTGACACCAGTGTATTTCACCAGGGCATTTGAAAAAAAAGTAAAACAGTTTAGGTTGGATGCTTACAGGTGTACTTATGTGTCAACCCGCGGGGTAGGAAGATGTATGTTTTTCTTGGGTCATTATAGTCAATGCTTCTCACATTAGCTTTCCCCTTACAATTCCCCTGGGCTGCAGGGGATGTAAATTGACCTATTTAGAGCTCAGTGCTCTAAAAGTTGTTCTGATGTTTTATTTTAACCCAGGAGGACATTTTTGCAAAACGAAAATTCTCAAAAGTCATGCTAGTTTGGGGACTAATTTAGTGATTAATAAATGCCTCCAATGCTTGTCTTTCCCCCTTCAAAGAACACTGATTTAAATGCTGTTTAATACTTGTTTAATGTGTTTGCCATCATTGAAACAAGTAATTAGAGCACGTGGTACAATCAGTAGCCAAGCAATAGACTCTTTATTAGTAATCTTGGGGGAACAGGGGAATGAGGACATGGTGCTTGTATTACTGTCTGTACTAATTTGGACTTGGGAAAATTAGCATCTGTTCAACCTATTCGCATTGGCAGGAACTGAAACTGAGCTCAGAAGCAGAGTGCTATCTTAGCATAAAGAGAGATTCTGGATCTTTGACTTCCACTAAGGACAAGGAGACTGTTAAAAAGCCATGATGTTAAAATGACAAAGCATGCCTCTCATCTTTGAAAACTTTTTACTCCCTGTTGTGTAGCAGGTTTGTCAAGGTACTCCATTAAATTAAACAGACTCCCTCTGCTCCGAGCTGCCAAAATAAGCAAGAGCATCATTTGAACACATCCTTACCAGATAGACTGTTTTCACATGCATTCACAGGACACCTGTAGGCTGGGACTGCACTTTCAGTGTAACTAGACATCAAATGCCAGTTTTCAAATGCAACTTGTTCTTGCACTGGAATTGGACTGTCAGTAGTAATAGCTGCAAATACAAGGATTTAGATAATGAGTTAGGTTAGTTATTCTTTTTCTGAATTCTATTGATTGGAAGGTACTTGGGATAATGAAAGACACTGAAGTGTACACAGTATGCTTCAGACAATGGTATCCTGATTCAGTGGGCCTTAGCCAACACTGCAAAATAAATGCTCATTAGTTTGACCATAAAATAAGTTGCACAAGCAGTCATCTTTAGAACTTCGAGACAAGATGGGAACAACTCTTTTAATTTACTTTATATGACGCAGAAGACCATCAAAGTTGCTCCAAGCAGCTGCCTGTCCACAGGCCTGAGCTGCACGCTGAGAGGCCAGGGCTCCTCTGACAGCAGCATGCACTCTGTCACCTCTGATCCTGGCTGAAAACTCATGGTGTCTTTGCATATCTATTGTTCTTATTGGACTGAGATGAGCAAAGAAAGAGGAAAGGAGCTTAAATATCTATTCCTTGTTGTCAGTGACTTAGTCTGGAAGCATGGAAACTCTTCTCTCTCCCCAGCCCCTACCACCACTCTGGACTATTTCCTCCAGCTTCAGGATGGTTAGATGATCTTTCTGTCATTGGAACACTGTGTGACTGCTTTATTAATGAAGCGGTTTGAGCTCCACTGAAAAGCTTTTCACAATAATCTCATGATCATTTGGACTTCTATGTTTTGAGAAGTACTTAAAAGTAGCATTTCTGGGTGACTGACAGTGACATTATACCCATATCAAGTGTTCCCTTCTTCCTTTATTTATGATCTTGAATTCTGTTTTAGAAGATGATGTCCCACTCTGTGCATTTCTGCAGGATTGCCCCACTTCTCAGGTGGTAGAGTGCTCTAGTTTTGCACTCCATAATGACACCGGAAGAGTACAGTAGTCACTCATTTACCACTGCCTGGTGTAGCTCATTGCTTAAATACAGCATATGGATTTAGAAGAATGTAGAAAACAAAACTCGAGTGTGGCTGGGTCCAAACACATACTGCAGTCTACTGGCTGAATTTGATTCAATGCACTCACATGATGGCACTTGAAAGGCAGCAGAAAGAGGCTTGCATCAATTTGAAGGCAGAAAGCAAGTAAATGTGGCAGTGGCTGCACTCCTGCTCACTTGAGGTGAGCACAGACACACAGTGAGGTCTGGGTGAGAGTCCTGGGACACCCGTGAGCCCCTGGAGTGCTGCAGGGCCCCAGGTACAGAACCCTGGAGGTTAAGTGTGTGCCTTGTAACAATACTGGTACTTTTTATTATATTTGAAGAATAGAAGTGGAGATTTATTTTCTTTTATTTTTTCAAATGACATTGAATCCTCTTGGGGTTCCACATCCTTTTTTAAAAAATATTTTTTCCTTGTCTGTGCAGCTTTGCTAACGTTTTTAGATTTTTAAATTATTGTGGGCTTTAGGGACTCTGGGATTATGCCAATGCATACTGCTAGCTGCTGCAAGACAAGAGGGTTTTTCAGAAAGGGTTTGCTTTGGCAGCTCAGGCTTGTAGAGTGACTTGAAGTGATTAAACTCATTGCAACTGGGGAGTCTGACATTTGGAGTAGTACAGTGACTATGTTTAAAGAGAAGGAAAAAAAACCGAACACCACCACATTGCCCTCTTCCTCACCACTCCCCTCACCCCACCCAGAAAAACAAATCAACAAACCAAAACCAACAAAACACCACCAAAAAACAAAGTGCTCAGTCAAATTTCAGGTGAACATGAGTTCATTTATTGCTTTGTGTTGGACCCGGAAGCTCAGCCAAGGTCTTTGGTTTGAGTTGAAACTAAGCCAGTCTAATGTTTTACTGTGTAGTAACTCTGGGAGTCAGAAAAAAATATACAGGGAGACAAACCTCCCATTGTGAGGCCACACAGACCTGTTCCTAAAATGCTGTATTTGGCTAAAGGCAAGAGCATGTCTTGCCATAATTCCTCTTTTTCCTCAGCCCCTTTCTGTGGCTGTAGCATCTAGGCCTATTAGGAGCTTTGCTCTCTGCCTCTCTGCACAGCTCTGTGCTGGCAGCCTTACTTCTTTCTAGGAAGAGGCCACATTAGCCTGGCCCAATCTGTGGCCACCTGTGAAATGTATTTCCAATGCTTCTGCTACTGACAGCACCAATGGAGAACCTGTAGAGAAAAGTCACAGAGCACCATCCTGTTCATCCTTAGGTAGTCCCAGTTAAGGTCCAGGGAGCACCACTTATTCACACCCTAGGGAGGCTGAGCAGGATTCTGGATGGGCATAGATTTGTGCTGACTTTGCGCATGAGTCAAATTTCTCTGCCTGTGCAGTTAATTTTTTCAGATTTGATATGGGGGGTTTTTTCAGATTTTTTATTCTGTACACATTTTATTATTGTAACAGAAGTCTGGGCATGTAGTTGTTTTTTGCTGGATCTGGGCATGTGTTCCCAGAAACCTGGTAATCAAGGCAACATAGATTTTGGAATGCAATACATCAGAACTACCTAACATGCTCTGGAACAGAGAATCACTACTGTGTCCTTACATCATTATTGCGCTTTTTTTTCTTTTTTTACAAGCTACTGTTTTTGTTCAGCTATATAGTACTTAATCAAATTCAGGGCAAAAGGTGAAGCATTGATCACATATTACTGATCATGTCATCTGCTGATGTTTCCTGAAAATTCAGTTCTGCATACTAATAAAGCCCACTTGCTCTTAGCATACTTGCGAGGATGTGAAATAGGTTCAGCACATTCATGTTTGGAAAGAATAACAAAATGTCTTATTGTCAGGAAAGCCCACACTGTGGAGCAGGAGTCAGGGAATGCTACATTTGCTATTCTGTATTTGTAATAAGTAGCTGGTTAGGTATGTTACAACTGAAATGTGAAATGTCAGTTTTTATTAATGAAAAAGATAGTGCAGGCGGAATGATGAAGACTGGCTGGGTGGGTGTCCCAGGTGGCTGCTGTGGGAACTGCTTCTCAGAACAGGTATGATCCAACTGAGGGATGAGCACTGCTGCAGAATTTGTAATTTGTACAGGGTGGGGGCAGGGGGTGGAACAGAGATTTAAACCTTGCAAAAAAGAAAGAGAGAAACATTAAAAGAGTACCTAAGTCAAGGATAAAGTTCTCAGCCCATTGAAATCAATGGGCATTACTTAATCTCAGCGGGCACTGGATTAGGCCTCCAAAGGATGGAAGCAACACAGTGTTATTCAAGCAAATTTCCATTAGTAGTAGGGTATGAGAGCTGCAGTGTTCAAAATGAGAGTATTTTAAAGTGATCCAAAACACTGCCACAGCCATGTGATCTTGGTCAAGGGTCTCCTTCAGTTTATCTCAGTTTGCTTGGAGTTCAGGATAAACCATGCCAGTTCTGACAGGAGCCAGCATGGCCAGAGCACAGAGATGGCCCTACCCAAATCTTACTTGGAAGTGAGAATGTCCAAAGGGATTCTTAGTCTGAGTTTCCTAGGAGCACACAGAATTCACAGAATACTCTGAGTTGGAAGGGACCCACAAGAATCATCGTCCTCCTGCGTGACAGGTGGGGACCCTTACCACTGTACTAAAGTCTTAGTCCTCACTGGTATTCATGGTTTTTTGCATGTTGGCTCTTTTTCTTTCACAGCCAATCCTGCCCTGTACTCCAGACGGATCTCCAAAGACAGGCATTCTTAATTGCTCTTCAGTAAGGTTTACTGCTATCCCTTCCTCCGGACAATTCCTCTTGACCCAGACTGCAACAGGGAGCAGTAAATAGTTTGTTCTTTCTCTTCCCAAACAACTTTTTTAGCAGAATTTACTTTGTAGAGTGAGTAACTGTAGCTTGTGAACAAAGAATCATACATAAGGTTCAGATTAGGCTACCCAGTAGATATACACATTAAGTCTACACTAGGTAACATGTTATGTATGTGACAGGCAGTGGAAGAGCAGAACATTGTGTGCTTTGTGCTCCTTGACATGACATACCTTATCAGCATGGCCATATGTGTGTAGAGTCTTTTGTGAGTATAATCGAGTCATGTGTTTTTCCTGTATTACAAATTATCTTGGTATTATGATGGGAACAGTAGAGCTGCTCCCATCTTGTGATAATCCTCTGTCCTGGTCNGCTAGACTGTGAGGCATCTAGGTTGGTATTACGCTCTTGGTCACTGTACGGGTATTAGATGGTGAGTTGGACTAGATGATCCTTGTGGGTCCCTTCCAACTCATAATTTTCTGTGATTCTGTGTTTCTGTATCGCAAGTGCCAATAGATTCCACACCCAACTGTGTCATTGCTGGAGTGTCTTGCAACAGGTTATAGATGCTGTTGAGCCTAATATCCTTTAAATGTTGAAGCTACAGAAATGGAATATCTATGAGAAATGAACTGTGGTGAAATTTCATTTGTTACAAGCTAGACTGTTTCATTTTCTGCTCTGTGTAAGTCTGTCATGGTTGCCCATGTGTCTTATGCATACTGTGCGAACAACCATATATCAGCATTGATGCTGACCAACAGAATACTGCTAAAAGCAATGAAAACCTGTAATTTCTCTTAGATCTGTTAAGTAATGTCTGTGCCTGATCTGCCTGCAAGAAGTTGCCTGTAGTCAAATGCCATCTCAAAGTAATGTGTGCACGACTGAGTACCATTTCCCTTGGAGTTCCCAGAGCAATTTTACATCTACTTCTTACTGTTCTTATTTTAAAAGCAGTATTTTTGCAATTGGTATGGAGATAACAAAATACAGTTGCTTGCTGATCTCAGGAAAGCATTCTTAGAAATACTGGAATCTGAGAACAGATAACATCAATGCATTCATTGGAACAGAGACCTTGGCCAGGCCATGGATTAACACACTAATACGTTAATCCTAATTGCAATCTGTGCCAGTTTTTGATGAGTTAAAAGTTGTCTAGTCTTGAACACATCATCATATAGGGCATGTAGGACACACAGCTAAGGTATTAAGCATAGTATGCATGTATAGCTGGCATTGGCAGCTGAAGGTGCAATTTGGTTATGTGAACTTGTAGATTTTCTTCCAGATCAGATAAAAACAAATGAGCAATGACCTTTTGAGTATGTAGAGAAGGAGAAATGAGTCTCACTAGGCTGCATCGCTTTCTAAGAGAAAGGAAATAATGAGCTTAAGCTGAAATAAATTATTTTTACAACTATCCTGGAGAAAATTTTCAAATATGCAGAGGGAGTGCATGGAGTCAGAACTGCCAGCAACTGACAGCTAATATGACTAAATGAGATCAGTTTCCACCTATCAGAGCATCAGGAAGAGTTCAGAGATTTGCTTAAGATAAAACGAGTGCCAAAGAAATGAAGAGTAGGAGCTTCTTTCGAGGTACTGTAGGCACAGAAATCCCATTATTTTTCTATAGCATTTTGCACACACCTCTCCCTAACCATTTTGAAACTCATTCGAACCACTCATACAGTTCAAAAAGTGCTCTTTTTGGTTTTGTTGGGTGGGACATCCGTCTGATTTAGTATGCTGCATGAAACTTAGTCAAAAGAATCGAGACAGATGGCTCCTGATGTTTTCAGCAGATATTTGGTTTCTTCTCTGTACCTGCTGGTATGTTTCTTTTAAAAGAGTTAAAAAAAAAAGCATCAGGTCTAATAGCCTGAGAAGAGAATCCACAGGTTTTTAATCATTCAGTGTGGTCATAAATTTTTCACATAAAAATAGGGAGAAAATAATATTGTTTTACAAATGGGTTGAAGCATGTGTAAAGTATTAAAGAGGTTTCAAATGAAATCTAATACATTTAAATGCAGTTGTATCCATGTCTTTCTGGTCTTCACTGTATAGCACATTGCCCTGTTCTTCATATGGCCCTGTAGTGGAATTAGCAACTGCAGGATAAATCCATATGAAAAGGTAAAATGATTGGATCCTATTCAAATAGCATGATTTGCATTTCAGTAAGTTTCACAGGTTGCCTCATACATAGAAACTTTCAGTTGTGACTCTTCATGTATTTTTAGTCCTTGAAAACCCTTTAGTTACAGCTCAGATTTCTCTTTAAGTGGCAAAATGAGTGCAGTCATTCTAGTTGCCTGTGCAGTCTCCTTTCTTGGAGGACATATCCTTGTCCTATAACTCTTCTCTGCTTGCCAGGCCTAGACAAGGTGGCTCTGCTGAAAAGATGTCACTACAAATTGTCATTGACTTCAGCAGAGGGGTGATTTTTTTACCCCCTTGTCATTTCCATAATGGGATTACAAAAATGTACAGAGTTGCAGTGTTTTAGGAGACTGGATAGCTGGACTAGTATCAGGGTCCACCATGGGTATGCTGTGAGATTTGTTTTAATAATTGCCATAGTACTTTTAATTAGGATAGAGCACCATATTCCTGTGAAATCACATAGGCTGTCTTGAGGGTGTAATGAGTTTCAGCTCCTGCCTGCTGGTAAGCCTTACTCAAACTGTTCCACACTGGGAAGGAAAATTTGCAGAGGATTGTGGTATCACTAGTTTTATTTAGATGGAAGATCTCTGTGCAAGGAATTGTTTGTCTTAACAGCATCTATTTAACACCATTTCACTTAATTTTTCTTTTGGCAAGAAAAAGTTTAAGTGGTCCACACTTACTTAACTATTGGGGCTTCTGATGCTGCTGAACCATTTTGACCTCGCTTAATTGGGTGTGGGTGAGAACAGAAATGTGTGGAGACAGCACGTCCAGTTGGTTTACTCTGCTACTTCCTTTAGGGCTCTTTAACTGTTTTGCAGTGAAAAGGTCTCTTATGACAAAAAATCTTTAGTTGTCAAAAAAACTTGTCAGAGGAACTAATGAACTGGATGGCATACCTGCTTCTCTGAGAGGGCCAGGTCCCTCTCAGGAGCATTGTAAGTCAGCCTTCTTCCCCTGGAGCCACATCAGCACATCAGCTGAGAACAAGACATGACATTTGACTTCTGTGTCCTGCGTGGGGCAAGCCCTTTTCCCTTTCTTCCCGCACTACAGCACAGCTCAAGGCACCCATGCCACCAAGAAAATTGCCCTTCTACTTTCAGTAATGCTGCTTGGAAATGTGGAGCCTCTTTCCAAAACTGCCATAAACTCTGAGTGCTTTAGTACAGCCCAGTTTTGGGACACAGTCCTGAACTCATGTGTTTTCAGAAACAACTTCCATGAGTACCATCACAGAGATGAAGGATATGACTGACAGGGATGTGAGGGTGATATATTTGCTTTACTGAGCTTTTGAGGGCAAAGAAGCCAGTATGGTTCATGTCTGACATACTTGAACTGCCCAGGTCTACTCTGTACTAGGGAAGTCAGCATCAACAGTATGATAAAGTGGTGTCTTTAGGACAGAAAACCAATACCTGTCTAAGACCAGTTGACCTACAGGACAGAAAAACAGGGCCAAGTGGCTGAGCTCACTACAGCATGCTGCCTTTCAAATTGAGGGATGTGTTATTTCAGTAAAAATGAGGCACATTGCCAGTTTTTTGCCAGCAGCCTTTCAGAAATGCCTCATTCCTATCTACAGTCATTGCCACTTGGTCTGAACATGGCAGAGCTGTCAAAAGCCTTGGAGGAACTCTATCAGCATCCCACCAGCATTGTCTCAGGATTTCAGTGAGATTGGTTTTTATTAAAGTAGTGACTTCTGCATTTGTTTCCCTAAATGTTTTACTACCAGAAGTAATAAACACAGATAGATGTTCTGGACTCCCTCATGAAGAACAACAACAACAACAAAAACCAAAACAAACAAAAAACAAACAAACAAAAAACCAAAACCCCGGTACAATAGAAGTCCAGCTTTTAAATAGAGAAACTGTAAAATGGCTCTAGTTCCAAAGTATCATTTAACGGTAATGAAGAGAGCATAAGATGAGCTATATTGGAAAAGCAATAACAGCCAAGTTGCTGTACATGACATCTAATTCTGCATCAATTGATTTACCTGCTATTGATGTGCTATGGTATTTATATATCTTGTCCCCAAAAATTAAACATTAGATATGGCAAGCTGCTCCTCCCTCCTGAACACCAGCGTGATTGGAGCCTGTGTTCTTCTTTGATTACCTTGCTGATAGCATCGTCTTGAGCTGAATTCTTTACCCTTAACATCGGGGTACATGTAAACAATTAGGGTTGTCTGCATAGCTGGCTAAAGAGCCTGGAAGCACATGGCAGTAGCTTTGTGGAGAAGTTGTGATATTGTGTGAGGGGACTGTGTTTCAGTTGGTGTGTACACTTCAAGTAGGGACCTCAAAAGCACTTGCTCTTGGCCTTGCTCTCCCAGGGGCTGCTGGTAGTTGTTAGGTCACCACTGAAAACAATTACATTAGGTCTACTGCAAAACACTTTTCATTCTTCCCCTGTAAATGGCAGATAGGGATCCGCATGGGTGAGGGGAGTTTTGGTACTGGGTCACTGGTAAAAATATGATTCAGGTCCTTTGGAACTGACAAACCACCGCTGTGCAACAGCTCTCCAGCAGGTTTTCTTCTCGTTCTGGTATCTAATGGATAAAGAAATCCTGCTAAGTGCTCCCAGACAAGTTCTCCTTTTGGCAATCAGGGTGGAGAAGCAGAGGCTGAAAAAGAGTGTGCCAGGTTATCAGAAAGGTGAAGCTAAGGCACGTTACTGCACAGCGTGAGGGCAGCCTGGCTTACTGATGATTCTGCTTTGCAAATAAACAGTGACATCTACTTCTCACACTGTACCACTGATATCCCTCACACCTACCAGGGTCACTTGCTGTCTAAATGTAAGAACTTTTGATGGTTTTGTTGTTCTCTCACATATTCCCACCTGTGTTACAAGAATACTCAAAGTTATTTTTTCTACAAGTTCAAGTTGCATGCCTCAAGCAGAGGCAGATGTAGTTCTGTTTTAAATGCACAGCATGTCCAGCCAGGGTACTCAGACCATATCACATGGCAGAGAAGTACACCAAGTACTAACTCCTGTGGCAGGAGGGGAAGCATCTTCTGCCTATTCCTGACATCTGAATCAGGAGATTCAGGGTATATAATGATGTTGTTCTACTCAAAACATGCTCACAATTCCAGCAAATATACTGATTGGTTCAAATATATGGACCAAAAAGTAAGTGCTTCAAAATACCAGCCATTAATTTGTCATCATGAGTTTTAAAATTCATGTTTTAAAAAGGTGAAAGCAGGAGGCTCATGTCTCTGAAGTCAGGAGGCACTGAACCAAGTCCACTTAAAAAGTTACCATGGCTTTTTAAATTAGCCTGTGAAATAGTTTCTTAGACAATATTACACACATCATATTCTCTTCACGTGACTGTAAATTTTAGAAACTTAATTTTTGCTAATCCAAATTTAAGGCTGATGTAATATAGACTTTGTGATAAAAGCACAGGAAGATCTTAGTACTGTCTATTTTGTTCAGCAGCTGGTACTCACTGGGAAATTAGGGGCTGTTGTGTTTAGGTGTGTAGTTTCTGTGCAATGTTTCATAGCCTACCAAGGATTATTTTTTCGGTTCAGGAGAGCAAATAGTTTACATTGGCTTGTTCGATCAAATTCAAGCTGACATAGTCACTCCATAAGGAACGTCCATATTTCCAACATATTTATGACCAAATGTTTCAGCCACCACAACCAAAAAATGTAAAATACTACTTCACTTAAAAAACAACACAACTAGGAGGTGTTCCAGCTCTGTGCTGGAAAAGGTTACTGGAGATTATGTATGGACATGCACAACTAGCAGTGCTGTTGTTCTAACAAAAGGATAAGAAGGGGCCTTTAAATAGCCTGCAATACTTGGATAAGCTAAAAAGCTGAAAAGAAACAAATAAACAAACAAATCCAAACATTTTGGGGTTTTTTAGTAAAACAATGGATTGAAAATATCAAAGTGAAACACATCACTGGTCCTGTGCAGAAGCCAAGATTTGCTGCAAGGAACACAAACAGCTTTTAGGGTGGCATTCAAATTTTCTCATGCAGATATTTTTCCTTATCTGTTATCTTTTCCTTCCCTTGACTGCTGTCCCTGTGCATCTGTGCATCCTTCATTTCCTTGCCGGGGCACCAAGCAGATGCCATCATACCCTTACATACACCTTTCCATTCGGTGCTGCACCGAATTTCTACCTCTGTATCTTCATTAGGTACATTGACAAATGTCACTAATTTAAAAATATAACAGAAGTTACTCAAAGCTGATCTGAACAGTATTAAATCATTCAAATTGTCTTTAATTAGGGCTGTGTTTTCTAAAGGAAGAGCTATTTTAAGATACCACTTAGTGTAGGTCCAGTTGTGTTAGCATAAATTTAATCTTTCCCCTACAGGAGTATGAAACACTTCTATTTTTCAGTTTTAAATATACCAATAGAGGGAGATACATAGCTCTGATTGAATGGACATATTGAGGTAGCCAAGGAGGTGTGTATGTGTAAGGCTGAGATCCACAATTATTGAAGATTTCAATAGAAGCCCATTGTCTAAATGCTGTGGTAGCACTGAAATCACACACAAATGCTTCAGATCTGCAGCAGCACCTGAAAAGTCGTGAAAATCATCAGGAGTGAAAAACAATTGGGGGTTTGATAGTTTAGGAAAATTGTTACAAAGATACTTTATGTATCCTTTTGCTATCAACGGCACACATGCTTTGTGCTCTGCAGCATGTCATCAAATGCTTCAGTTAATTACTCACTAATTATAACACTGTTGAATGGCTACACTGTGGCAACCATATAATTATGGTGCATAAAGTACTGAGCAGTTGCAAAGCTGAGCATATTGACTGATTACAATAAATCCCCTGCTTATTGTTGATATTTTTCACCTGCTTAACAATTGTAATGTTTGCCTAGCATACCCTCAAACTCAGAGCAGTATATGAAGTGTTAGTACCAGAAGTTAATTAAAGTGAAAAGCAGGAAAGCTGTATTGAAATGGTGGCGTATGATGACAAATGTGTGTGGAAACACAAAACCTGGAAATAACCCTTCACAGCTGCGAGGGCACAGCATTCCTCTCACACCCATTGCATAACTCCCTCACTGGAAGAGGGAAAAGGAGGAAAGAGGTCACTGATGTTTCAAAAAATACAGCGTGGTGAGTCAAAATCTCAGGGCAGCTCACAGAGAGGGAGGGGGAGTTCAGCTTGTGTGCGCTTCCAGGCTTCCAACATCACATGGGGGAGAAGCCATTGAAAGAGCTGCTGGAGATGTTGCCAGCTAATGAGCCCTGCAGGGACTCTCCTGGCACGTTGGGACTGGCTGGAACACCACGTGCCCCTGTGATACCAGCGGGTTACCCATTTCTGGCTGGCAGGAAGCAGATGATGCACAGCTGGTTCAGGTTATACTTCCCAAACAGTTTCTAACATCACAGGAAATGTCAAATAACCATGTTAGGGCAGTTGCCTGGGCTGCTTTGTGCTTGCTGGTATGAAGTAAAGTATAAGTAAAGATCTTCATCGGACTTCTTTGTGTTTAAGGAGAGAAACGCACACACACAAATCCAGCCCTGGGACAAGATATCTTTTTGCCTTATGCTTTCCACAACCATTTTTTCTGGCCCCTCAAATACTTTGTTATTCAGGATCTGGGAAAGCATATACTAAGCTGTCACTGCCATTCATACCTTACTGTAGCCAGGAACAAGATACAAAGCTGTTCAGCCAAACATGGTAATTCATTAAAATCCAATGAAAGCCTTGCTTGCTCATGCTGCTACAAGTAGTTCTTGCTGTGTTCTCAGAACGGAATGGCAAAGCAGGAAATGTCTGATCAAAGGGGTTTCAACTTCATATTTATGAAAGTGAGTCACTCAGTGCTGCTGCGGTTCTTCGTTCCCTCCTGTGCTGTCTGCTGTACAAATGTGCACCCAGAGGAAGGATCTGAGTTTGTCATCTGCAAACCATTGAAGTGGTACATAGCCAACTTTTCACTTCCTAGTGAACAGGAAGTTCTTTCCACAAAGACAAACCTTTCTTAAAATGCACTGCTAGCTCCTTCCCTGTGAATGGAGGCTGACTCTTGGAGCAGCCTTGCCTTTTCCCTATATTTGGGGCTCTGAAATTTGATAAGAAACCTACAAGGGTTTGTATGAGCTATTAGCGTGAAAGGACTCACAATACACTTTGAAGCTTCTGCCTTTATTGTTGATGTTCATTATCAGAAAGAATGAAATGTTTTAGCAAAATGTGATAAATTAATGCCATATGGAAGACTGCAACAGTTGCTGGGTCTGGATTTGGACTGCACTAGGAAGAGGATAATTGCTGGTGTAATTACACACAGCTCCAGACAGTGGTATATCTGACCCATGGTCGTTTTCATGCCCATACTAAAATGTCAGTAATAGCCAGCAATAGACTGTCGCCCTGTTCTCTTCCCCAAATCCTCTTAGCATTGTTACAGCTGATAATGCATCTGCAGTCTGCACATTTTTCTCAGAGTGTTTGTTTTGGAAATGTTCCATTCCTCAACCATCATATAAACTTCAGCATAAGTGATAGCCTGAACCTGGAAGAGTTTCAGCACACAACAAGGGAGGGCGTTTACTGACTTTCAATGCCTGTTGAGAATGATAGACTGGTAGACTCTTCTGTGGATGATATATGTAAAGAGCATGGCTTTTTGCCAGTATATTCAGTATATATATAAGAAAGCAAGTTACTAAAAGGCAGACTCCAAAGAGACAGTAAGGTTATTTATTCTTTATACTTTCTCCTGACATAGTTCTTGTCCCTTATTTACTTTAGCTTTTTATTGTGCCTCAATTCAGTTAAGTCTCTTGTATTGTTGCAACTGGACCTGATTGTGGCCTATCTGTCATGAATTCTCGGAGACATTTGTGCATCTTTGAGCTTTTTTACTCATCCAAGGCAGCGTTTCCTTTGAACAAAACAATTTGTCCTTAGGATAATTTTATTACATTCGTTTCTTTGAAATCCACAGAGTCTCACCAGGGAAAGGATTGTCTCTGTTCTCTACATGTGTCTCTTAGGGAACTATGACTCATGGCTTTTAAAACCCCTTTCATTTTGTGAAGATATTACCTTTAGGACATTGTCAAGGTGAGCCCAGGTTATCAGCTGGGAACAAGAAAGGATGAATATGTCTCACTTTACCATTCTTGTGCCTTCAGATTTTGAATAGTATTTTTGAAAGGCTAATATGAATCTTGGTTCTCCTCCTTCCAAACTCTCTTTGATCTTTAGAAGCTCTTGCAAACACAAGTCTGGGACAATTTCCCTACTTTCAGTGATTTGGAGGCAAAAACACAATTCATGCTTTAATTTTGCAGGGAAATGTGTCTCTGATCAATGGAAAATGCTGCGTTGGAACCCTGCACTGACCCATGTGGAGTGCTGGAGACAGGGGCTCCATTAGCTTGAGGTCCAGGCACACTTTGAAAGTACTATAGAATAGTATGGGGTCAGTCCAGTTCTGCTGCAGCAAATACGAGCTTTGTCATTTATTCCTATAACATGCAGGAGCAATAAGGACACTAGACCAAAACATTGCTTCTGATTCCCCTTCCATGAAATGCAAGTATCAGTCAAGTGTTATGAGCTCGAAAAAGTTCAGTAGTCTGAGCTTTTACTACTTTTACTAGAATTCAGAAAAGAAGGAAAGTTTTCAAGAAAGGGGCCAGAGACGTATGTAAATCTGCAGTTCCTTTGATTTCAGCAAAACCAAACAGGCTTGTGGTACATCAAGAAATCTGATGGGAAATGATCAGTAAATGGTGGGGAATGAATCATTTTAACTCCTAAAAAGCCATATCAGCATGCAAAAATCTCAGTGAAACCTGTGCAAACCACAAGCACATAGCTTTGAGTGGGTGGCTGAGGGTACCAGCGAAAATTAATCCATGTTAGAAAGGTGGTGGGTAGTTCTGCTGTGGGTACTGGAACTTCACCAGGTATTCACCAGCTCTTCACTCAGGTATTTTTTGCACTGCAGGTTCAGTTCTGAGGAGCAAGAGGAGCTTTCCTTTAACTGTGCCAAAGATAATTTGCTAATTTAAAAAAACATTTCCCTCTTTGAAGGCAAACAGCAGCTCTGTTTCATCTGTATCAAGAGGTATGGTGGTGTGCAAGGGTAGCCAGGTGACAAATAGGCGGCCTGTGCTTGAGCACCTCCATTGTTAAATGCGCATGCGGTGCTGAGCCCGTGTCTGGAGCTGCAGAAAGCAAATGTTTGCTGCACATGCTCCGTTAGTCCCATTATCAGCTCTGTAATGAGCAAGCGAAAAAGGAGCTGCTTTGTGGCATAGCCACTAACACTAACTCACAGTGTCATTCATGAAGGAAATTTAATCTTGTGCTTGCAATTTAATTCAGAATTATCCATTAATCATTCCCCCCCACACACACAGATATTGCCTCTGTACTGAGTGTGGCTGTAGGCACTGGGTACAGCCAGGTCCATGGGCACAGGCAGTGCTGGCAGGGGCCGAGCATCTGAGCACAAGGCTCAGCACTGCACAGAGCCAGCTCGCTTCTCTTAGTGCAAGTGCGCTCATCTATCAAACAGGCTCATAACGGTGCAGAAAAACATAGCTCTCCCCAGTCTGTAGCTGTAGCTTACCAAATGTGAATTAACTCACAGCCTTTCCCGAGCCACTGCTCCTGGGAGAGGGCGTCAGGTTCCTGACCGCTGGCGCTGGATGGCATCAGGCAGGGCACTCTCATGACCAGGCAAGGGCACAGTGTTAGTGAGCCCAGAGATACGAGCAGAGGTGGTTCTTCCAGGGCAGCACAGGAAAAAGTGGTAATGAATTAAAGAAGGTCTTTGATCTCCCATATTACAGGCAGCAAAAATAGAGGTCAATTTATCCCTGACCCAAGTGTGTCTGCAGGGACACATTTGCCTCCAAATGTGCAGTAGCTGGCGGGGGCCACCAGGGAACTCACCAGAGCTGAACAGGGTCTTTTTCTGGAGGTTCAAAGCCAGCTTCACCTGCTGGGAGCTATGAACAGCAAGGACGCCAAGCCTAGAGAGTCTTACCAGCTTTTGCCCACATGTAAGTGACTGACTGAGGAGGTATAATGTTACAGCAGCTTGGATTTTCTTTTATTTTAGCAGCAAACAGAATTTCTGAGGAATGAAAATAAAACTGGGGACAAGATGATGATTTTTGAAAAGGTCATCTTTTTTTTTTAAATAATACTTTTTCAGCTTTCTTTTTTTGTGAAATACTTTTTATGAAAACACAAACCACTGTTAAAAAAAGACATAAACTGCTGGGTTAATTGAAGTATTTTTTTTCCTGCCTAAAACCAAATGTCTGGTGGTTTTGGGTTGGGTTTTTTATTATTTACCTGGAGTTTTAAATTTCTTTCATAAAATAAAATGGCATAAACTGAAATCTCAAATTGTTTTGGTTAGAACTGATCACATTTTTTCAGCTTTTCCTTTCTCTTATCCTTGTTTTTTGTTCACATGCTTTCCTCTCTAGTGCTTCTTTCCCCAAAAATCATTCCGTGTTTGTGTTAGGCTTGAGCCTGGAGTTGGCACAGAGCAAGGAGAGCTGATTCTTTGACCTGCACAGAGACTCTTGATGCCAAGGGTGTTCTTTAATGAGACTTATGTCTGCCTGGTGACCCATCTGTGCTCTGACTGAGCTGGTGCAACAGGGCCTTAAGGCAATGATGAAATAGGCATAGTATGCTAATGTACATCCTCTGCCACTTTTTACCATGTGCATGTCGGATAAAATCCAAAACCAGCTCTTTTCTACCCTGAAATTTGGACAAAAGAGCTATGATGCAATCTTATAATTCTGGTTTTGCATTTTTCTTCCGTACAAAGCAAAAATGGTAGACACACTTCCCTTTAAACCTATCCTCAGTTTGACACTGTAAAAATTTGCATCTCTCAGGAGGATCTGTGCTACCTAATGACCAAAAGAAAAAATGATGTAATTCTCTACAATTTTCCTTTTGCTGTTTAAATTTGCAAAATTATTTTTCACATTTCTACCAATGAAAACAATATCAAACTGGCTGAGGCACAACTGTGTAAAGAACAGAGCATCTTCCCTATAGGAAAGGGGGAAAAAACATAAATGACTGGGCTGCCTTCTTTCATTTTTTGACCTTTAATTGAAAGATTGAAGATAAGTAGTTCCTGGGAGAAAGCAAAAGGCTGATTCACTTACCCTGTATCTTTGAGTGAAAAAGCTTCCTGGAAGCCTTACTATATATTATGAATCATCCTCTTGTCATTCCAAGAAGTTCATAGCCAAGTAAAATGTTAGAAATGGATTGATAGTGGAGTGATGGGCAGTAAGGCCTAAGTGTGAGGTTAAAGGTCTCAAGATAATATATTCAGGCATCCCTCAGGACATTTTTGTAAAACTGATATTTCTGACCTCAGGAATCCTTGTCTCGATGTATTAGGATTCACTGCTCTCTTAGAATAATGTCATTTTGAAAAGTTCACTTGTTTTGTATGAAGTTTTAAAAATGAAGACTGTGTTTTGTTTCAAGGAAATCAGATGGAGTTGTCATCATTTTATGCTTATGGGACTGTAGACCACATGGGGCTGACTATCAATGTGCCATTTCAAACCCTGTAACATAGATGAAAGTAGCTATAAAACAGGTTTGATCACAGTAAGCACAAAGGAATCAATTATTAAATCCTTGAGGGTGGTACTGCAGGTAGAAGAGAATATGCTTTTGCTTTTCAGGAGAGAGAACAGGGGTAGGAAGAATAGCACATCATCTGCTTGGGATGGGGATCAAACATTTCACAGTATGGCAAGAATTCAATTGACCTTGAATGGATGTGAGCCCCTTATTCCTTTTCAGAACCACATCCTTTCAGGATGCTTATTAGGACACCTAATCCTCACTGTTGACATAAGAGTGTGTTATATATTCTTTCTGAAATGTAACTGCTTCCCTTTATTTTAAAGTACACTTTTAATCAAGGTAATGCTAACTCTGTGTCTCAAACTGACTACTTAAAAACTTGGTGCCAGAGAACTGATATTCCTATATTCAATTCTATTTTTGGCAGATTGAGGAATGCTGTGTTTTCCATGGCTGTTCACTTTTAACCAGAGATGGCAGGGGATGAACACACTTTTTGCTCTGCTGTAATCTCTTCCATTGTACACATTTCACCAGTATACAGTGTTTCCAAATCCCATGGACAGTCCCACTAGCACTAGTACTCTGCAGTGAGAGATGAAGAACTATTGAATTGTTACTGATTATTCAAAGGGAAAAAATACCCAGATGCTTTAATGCCTTTATTAAAGTCTTGATACTTAGGACTGGGATAATAGTACGACTTCATTGACATACTCCCATTTTGGGTGGAAGTTGAAACAAACTGTGAGATGTTCCTTAGTTTGACTGAGTGTGTTGGTTTCAGCTGGGATAAAGTTCATTTTCTTCTTAGTAGCTGGTACAGTGCTGTGTTTGGGATTTAATAGGAGAATACTGTTGATAACACACTGATGTTTTGGCTGTTTCTGAGTAGTGTTTACTCTAAGTCAAGGATGTTTCAGTGTCTGCCAATGCAGAGCTACACAATAAGCAGAGGGAGGCATAGCTGGGACAGCTGACCCCAGCTGGCCAAGGGGATGTTCCATGCTCTAGAACATCCTGCTGGGCACGTAAATTAGGGGGAGTTGGTCAGAGGTAGATGATGGCTGCTTGGGGATGGGCTGGGCATTGGTCAGTGGGTGGTGAGAAATTGTATCACATATGCATCACTTGTTGTTCTTGGAGTCTATTTCTCTCTTTCTGTCCTGCTTATTGCAGTTATAATTATTGTTGTTGCTATCATTAGTCTATTAGAATTATTGTATATATTTTACTTGGTTTCAACTATTAAACTGTTCTTATCTCAACCCATGAATTCTACTTCATTTTCTTCTCCCTGATTCTCTCCCCCATCCCACTGCACTGGAGAGCACGTGAGCATCTATGTGGTATTTTGTTGCCATCTGGGGCTAAATCATGATGCTGAGCAGCAGCATTTAGAATTATTCAGTTTGGATTTGAAATAAACACTTCACTGGGGTGAATATGGTACTGAAGTGTGAATGCTTCTGTGCCTTTTTCTGCTGATATTGTTTAGCTGGAGACAGCTTTCTGCAAGACTGGATTACCAGGGCAAGAGTGCATTGATTTACATTCTGAAGGTTATCTTTCTAGTGGGAAAAGGCACAACAGTGTGTGTGTGCTTTTCAAAAGAGTAGATTTTGAGGACAAATACATGCTAAAATAAAACTAAGGTTGAGGAGGAATAGTACTGTGTGGATTTCTAAATAGTGAACTTTAATACTTGAGGAGCAAGGGGTTTACATTCTGGTTGACTTTTCGTTGTTCCTGCTTGCATGCTGGCATGCATCACAATAATGTGCTTTCACCCTTGCTTTTTGCTTTAGCTATTTACTCATTGACTTGTTTGCTGATAAAAGACAGACAGCTGAGTGAATCCCAGGAGGGAATGACCAGATTTTTGATCACTAATGGTAGAGTACCTCAGACCCCTCTGTAAGGAATGTCATTTGATTTGGCTTCTATAGTGAAGAGTTAGTATTATATTATCTAAAGTGGTTTTTAGGATTGATTTATATACTCCTACTTCAACATTAATTGGGAAAGTCTCTATTGTTGTCTCTCTAAAGGTCAGCATCTCCTCTGCTTACTCACAGGAGTAATGTAATTGATGGCAGTGCATCTGCTCATGAGAGTAAGGATATTCTCATTTGATGCCATACTGAATGGGAATAGCTCCAGTAAGTCTGTATGTACATGTTGAACAATAAAACTTGAGAGAAATACACCTTATCCCTTGCATATCTTAGTGTTACAGTGCGCCGCTGTCCCGGTGTCTCTCCAGGTGGGTAGACGTGGTCTCTCCATACTCGGGGTAGACATCTACCCTGAGAAAGTCTTAGACACCACGTCTAACCTGAGAGTGTGTAAACCTTTCATAACTGCACACAGCCTTCTCACTCGTGGAGGGGTGGGTGTGGCACCGGGGGGACCTGGTGCGGCTACCTGCCTCCAAGCGAAGGGGGCAGGCATGGCGCAGGCAGAGCAGTGTGCCTGTGGTCCATGGGGCACGGCATGGGGGTTGATTTGAATATTGATGACTGTCAGCGCAGGCTCAGTCACGAAACGATTGACGCTGAAGAATCACGCCACATAGAGGTGAAGCTGCTATCTGAGAGGCGCGAAGTAGAGAGGGCTTACTTACTTCCTTTCTTATTTTGTTCAGCTAGAACACCACTTAGAGTAAATTTGGGCTCTTTTACAAACAGTTTTTAAGTTAACTTGTAAGGAGATAATCCTGGACACCCTCAAATCCTTCACCAAATGTTCTGTTCTGGTTATCATCTGCTTGGAGCAGGGCTCGATAAGCAGTTAGTTGGGTTTTTTCCAGCTCTGGATTCTTCCTTGACTGTGCCTGTTGTACCATCACAGTGAAGTACCTTGGAAATGGCATTTCTACATTACTCATAATTATTCATGTTTTGTTGCTCAATAGAGAAGGAAAATTAAGTTTGAAGTTTTAAATATACATATATAAAGAAATACGCAAAGAGATTGTCTATTGGAACTGTGTGATTACCTGTATCAATGTTTTTAAAAATCACTCCTGTAACTCTGCCTCCCTGTCATTCTTCTGAATTGAGTGATGTCCATATGCTTCTTTTTGATCAATTATTTTTGACAGTGTTTATTTCTGAGACATTAACCAATTGCTTGTAGTCACAATTATCTCAAATGACATGGAATTAACATTTTAATAAGATATAATCTTCCATTCTCAACTTTTGGCTTTTAAATTATAACACATGCAATACTTTGGTGCTAAATCATTTGAGGGATTCTGCAAAATATGGAGATAATTGAAATGAGGATTTAAACTTGGATTATTGAAAGGAGGATTAAATTGAATCTGCGAACAGCTTGAAATGTTTTATGTTAATACAATCACAAAAATTCTGTCAGATTTAGAGAGTAGAGCCTACTGTTCATTTGGAGGCAAGAAATAGATATATTTTTCCTCTAGATTTGAAATTTATTTTAACTGTAAAGGGGAAAAGGAGACTATTCACAAATGTGGAGCCATAGGAAAAACAAAAGTTTAGGGCTTTAGGAAATCTTATACTGATTAACATAACTTCTTCAATTATAGAAAAATTAGGCTAAAAAAATACCTCGATACATCTTCTTGTTCTTCTTCTTCCTCCAAAGCAGGATGTGCAGGATACTTCTGCCAGTCCTGACAGATATTATCTAACTTCATGCTCCGGATTTCCAAAAGTCAGGCCTTTCCGATCTCCCCAGACAAGCTATTTCCAACCTTTATTATCTTTCATGCTAAGAAAAAAAAAATCTTCCTTCCTATAATTACGCACAATTATATGCCCTGTTTAGGTGGACCCAAAACTTCATTTTGTTCATCCTGGCAACTACCATTTGTGTGCTCCAAGACTGTGTTATGCAAGAGACACTCATCATTTCTGTGCATGGGACTGCCCTCCCAAGCTCCCTGTCATAGCTTACATTTCCTGTGGGTTTCTGGTATCATCCAGGTAGCAGCTGCTTTTTAGTTTTTAGATGCATGATACAGTTCACTCACACTCATTTTGTAATCTACCATCTCACTTTTTTGCTCAGTCCTGCATTTGTGCCTCTGAATGTTTCTGCAATATCATTAGCCATAATTAGTTTTATCTTTTTTTTCCCCCATGCCACTATTTCAATTAGTCACAATAATTTTGCTTTCTGTTCTTGTTCTCTAGCATACCTGCATGTTTACCCGCTTTGGTGTCATCTGCAAGCTTAGAAAACATTTCATCTCAATAAAACCTTGAACAGAATCAGATCCAGGACAGAGCTCAGCTTCTTCCCTTCATCTGGTCATTGAAGGAAATGCCAATTTTTGGACACAATTTATTCTTGCAAAATCCGTGTCACCTGTTACATACCTTATTTTTATCTTTCACGTGCTTACAAGTAATTTTGTTAGTTCCTTTTTTTTCCCTCCAAAAGCTGGAGTTAAGGTATATATCTACCTATCTAATAAAATTTTCAAGCTACAGTCCACTTCCATTTTTTTATATTAGGGATGGATTTATCATTCTAGTAAACCCTTCTCTCTCCAAGTTCCCATAATCACTTCTGAGATTCATTTTCAGCTTGTTGTCTACATATTTATGATGAAAATCATCTGTTTGGAATCTCCTTAATTACCTAAATATTTGTTAACCTAGTAAGTCCTTCTTTTCTGAGCTCTTACCTGTTTTTTTGGCATATAATGTATGAGACTTCCAGGCGTGGGTGACTCATCCTATTAGCTGAAGGTTCAGACCCCTCTGTCAGGTCCCTCAGCTAAAAACACTCCTGCACTTTTGCTACAACAAAATTGAGGGGGTTGTAAAGATTCTGCAGCAGTAATTTCGCATGCCCTACCATAGCTCTCTGAAGAATCTATTGGGCTGCAGAGCTGGGCTCCAGGGCAGCTGAGTGTATCTGCCAGGCCATGGAGTGGCAGCTCAGCCCACACACCAGTGCCACAGCAGCCCGGAGACAGCATTGGTGACAAGCCTTCCCTGAAGGGCTGCTCCACTTTTCCAGGCCATGCAGTCCTGGCACTTCTGTTTTCTTTGAAGGACTTTGATGTGCCTCAGTGTAAAAGCAGGATTTTTAACTTAGTTGTATTGCATCATTCCAGTTACCTCCTGTAACACAGCTAGCTAGCTTGTGATCTGTTTATTAATCATAGAATTATGGGCAGTGGGGATGTGGAGAGGCATCCTAGACAAATACCTGTGCAGAGACAAAAAAATTATTAAAGTGTTTCTGACAGATTTTTGACTATCTGTTCTTACAAGCTCTGCAACACTTCTAAGTAGTTCTTTCAGCACCTAGCTGTCCTAGTATCTAGGAAGGGTTTGCTTGTGTGGTCTCAATAATTCTTGTTGCATTATTTTGTCTCCTAGTGGAAAAGCTGAAAAGTTCATTATCTTTCTGTCTGTGGCAATCATGTAGTGGCAGATTGCTGTCGCATGTCCAGGCAAGGTGTTCATCAATATTTCCACCACTTCTCCTGAAATGTGTTTTAAACATGTTGGGGACAGAGAATAGCTTGTTCAGTTTTGGAGCTGATAGAATGTGAAATCATGTATTGATCCTTTTATTAACCTGAAATAGATTTGATCAGCTTTTCTCACTTTTCACTGCACAGTCCTCCATAATGCTACATTTTATTTTTATTATGTTTTAATACTGTCACAGTTACAAGTGTAAACAGGATAAAACCAGAACCTATGGAGGAATCAAATATCAAAGCAAATATTTGGTTTTTTTATAGTTTCCAGAATGCAAAATTTATACCTAGCATGAGCAGACACAATTCTTTGTGCTTAATGGAGATACGCAGAATTGTCATGAGTCTGAACTGGTTTTCACTACAGAATTGGTTCTGTGTGTGTACAGCAGTCACAAATCTCCTGCTCGTAATATTCAATGAAAATATAAAACATATAAGGACACATGTATGTGGTTCTGTATTAATGTTTTTATAATAGAAAATAAACTGAGTCTTTTAGAGTAATAATAGGTAGCATTCATGATTCTGCACAATTAATGAAACAAACATAATTAGTGAAACAAATGTGTAGTTGTGATCCAATTTGTAGGACATCAGCCTTTCAGGATTTTCCAGACTGTGGGTTAGATAAATGGTTTCATGTTTAAAAAGACACATCTGAAAACTTCAAGCTGTGACTGCAAGACACAAGGTCAACTCCTTGTGGAACGAAAAGGAAGAAATACTAGAATAAACAGAATTGCATCTCAAAATTACTAGACTGATGAAGTGACTTGAGGGAAGAAAAAGAGGAAGAATAGCAAACAAGAACATTATTCAGCAGAAACCAGGATTAACATCTTATAAAATATCAGATATTGATCCTTCACCCAGTGAAGGGTGAAACTTGAGCCTAGAGGGCTCAGCCAGAGTTGCTGAGGGCATGCAGAGTGAGTGATATTTTCAAATGGTTTAATCATCCCTCAGTCACAAAACTGAGCACTCTCAGTGGTATCAATGCCTTGCAGAAAACACTGTACCACTGAGAAAGAAAGAGGACGGACAGATAACGAAGGAGATGGTGGTGGAATAGGCTACATCAGCATCTGATTTGCAAAACTGTTGCATTTTACCTGGCATGATTTCTGTATTGAGGCTAAATTCACTTTGAGAGTCAGTTCCTTCTTTTCCAAAATGCAGAGTTAAGCCGTACACAACTGCTATTTGTGTTTGCATATTATCCATGCCAATGTAGTTTGTATTATATTTGACCCTCCACAACTGCATGACAACCTGCATATACCAGTGCACACCTGTGCAGAGCACCTTGTCAGTTCCTGCCTACACACAGCACCTGATAAAAATAAAAATCCATAACTCTCTGCATCATGTGCTGCATGAGATCACATGGATTCCAAGGTGTTAAGGCTTAGCAGTAATACTGGAATTAAAAATGAAAGGTATAAAAAATGTGGTTCTTGTATATAATTAAAGTGAAAATGAAGCTCATTTAAATGCTTTTGTTAAGTGTCAGCACTTGACTTTTTACAAGATTAATGTCTTTATGAAGTGAATAGAATATCTATACCTTCTTATTCTTCCGAATTCTGAACTTTCTTCTCTGTTTTTCTCTCTGGGTACTGTATCACTTAGATACACTTTCTCTCTGAGACTTATCACTCAGACTACATGATATGAATTGGATGTTGCTCTTAATACACAGCATCTCTGGGAGATGCATAAGTGGGACAAAAGGTCTTAGAAATAACTAGCATATGGAAACTCTGCTGGGTCTTCATAGCAGGAGAAACTTAGGAGATCCTTTTTGTGATACTGTGCATATGAGAGCATCCCCAAAAACTTGTACGTGGGAGATGATTTTTGTGGGGGAAAGGACATAGCCATTGGCATATTTGAGGTAATTGAAACCAATGACCAAATGCTTGTTAAAAGTTAGTTATTAATATTTATGCTGAGATTTTCAAAGGAGCCTAGGGGAAATGTATGCTTCTGTCTCATTGAAATTCACCAGGAGCTGAGTGCCTAACTCCCTTAGCTCCTGCTGAATATCCCAGCCTTAATGTCTGTGTGACAATCTGATGTTGATGTTTTACATACCATACTACCAATAATAAGGATATGATGAGGAAGCCAAGAGAATGTTGTGAGTGCTTACATTCAGTGCCTTTATTTTGACATAATTGTTTAAAGGGCTTTAGATGAAAATTTGTGAAGTGAAGCAATTTCCAGCTGAAAGCTTCATACCATAGGCTTCAATCTGTGTTAGTGATGTAAACACATGCATTAAACTTTGTAATGGAATTTATGAAACTTAATGAGCAAATTTTTATTGTAGTGTAATGCTATGTTCTAACTGTCCTTCCTTCTTTGTTTTTCTTTGCCTACAGCTACAAATAAATTTGATGTGCCATATTATTACATTGTCCTAGTTCACCATAAGTTTATAACATTACCTAAAACTAGAGCCTTTATTTGAAATTGCTGGCAAAAGTGATATTTTATCATGCCTTTCGGTCAGAATGATGCATAAAATGCATCCAATCAATTTAAAAATGATTGTATTTTTTTATCATATTTATTTCTAATGTTATTGCAACTGTAAATCTCTAACTAACCAAGACAGGTCAGTTAGGTCGTTTCTAACTGTAACTTTACTGAAGCCTAACTGTAGCACTGTGAACAAATACAAACAGGTATTGATAATTTAGACTATTAAATGGCCACTTTTATTTAAACACACTTAGATCCGTATGACTATTTAAATTGATATTGTACTCCTACACTGCTACTCTTATCAAGCTGATTGCAGAAGTGTAACCAAAGGAAAAAGTTCTACTCATACTGGAATTTCTGTCAGCCCGACTCCATAGTCCCAAACTATTTTATTTATAAGGTACCCAAGGGTCAAAATAACTTAATATTTCAGCATATGTTTCAGCTAATTGTCTTCCAAAAATGCAGTACCATGCAAAGCCCAGTTTCTTCTACAGAACTGGAAATTTTGCCTGCCTTTACTCTTGGAAGATGTGGAAGATTCCTTGTGACACCAGCTACTTCCCTGCCTTTAGTAGTAGCTTGGCTTCTTCCCCATTATTGTTCCTGTGAACTATCAGCTTAAACCACAGGTCAAGTGTGCTGATAGGCTCATAAAAAAGTACTGTAAAAAAGGAACTGATTGCTAATCAGTGAACCATTGTATTTAAGCAACACTGTGTCATAATACTGGAATAGGATTTTTATCTTTCAAAGAACAGTATTTTCACAGTGATGCTTCTTCAAACTGAAAGATGTATTTTGAACCTGAAGGGCTGTAGCAAAGCTAAGACAAAACATGTACAATTCACATTAGCATTCTGTTAATGTTTAGAGGTGTAAGAGGTAAGGTGACTGTATAGATGTAAACACTACAGCCAGTGAAAAATAAACCACTTTATCACTCTTCTTGTATGTGCTGAACCACGAGCCTCCTGACTTGTGGGCAGCTTGCCCCCAGTTCCATGTATATGATAAATAATACTTGGAATTCTCAGCAGTATCAGGCTCACTGTCCAGCTGAAACCAGAGGATTCCTTATTTGCTTAAAGAAATAATTATTTTGATATTGGATATCAAAATATACAATTTGAACTATTTTGGATACCAAAATATCCAAAATGAACTATTCAACAAGCCATTATCCAAGTTGTAAAGAACGTGGTAAGCCTTGCCAATCCTGTTAACTTCATTGTGATGAACACAAGTGCAGTAGGAGTCATTGACAACAGGCAACAGGGCAAACCCTGTCTTCCTAAGCAATTCACAAAAGTGTCATCTTTGTTTTGCAAGTGGAATGGCACCTTTGTCTTCAGAAACGTGTAAACTGTCACAGCCTGAAACATCAAGCTGAGCCTTGTCGTACCCATTTATATGAGACTGATTGTGTAGTACTAATCTACAGGCTTTGAAACTGCTGCACTTGCTAAATCCAGTTGAAGGCTGAAAAGTGCTTGATAAATCCTTAGAGTGCTTTAACTTTGAAGAATTCTTTTGCAGCCGAGACAAACAGGATTAGTACATGTGGCCTTCCATAAGGGAGCTCTGGATCTCCTTTTTGCTGATAGAGCATCCTTGCCATTTTTGCTCCCATTGGCACCTCTTGATCAGAAAGGTAGAGATCAAAAGGTTTGTAACAGCATCTTTTTATCCTGGCCATACTAAAATATCTTTTAAACTCTGTATTACAAGACTGTGATTCAGGTTTTCTAATTTAGCACTAAAGTATGTTCTAGGCACACATTTTCTGAAAGGAAAGTGAACTTAAGTCAGCAGGATGCTTTCTAATAATTTCCAGAGGCTCTGGATCAGGTTTTAAAATTTTATCCTGTTTTTCTTTTTTATTTTTTCCATATTCCTATGGTATTGAGGTTCTAGTTCCATCACTAAATACATTCTATTATTTAAAAAAAATACCAATGACCCAAAGCTTACATGTTCACTGTAATTAAGGGTTAAGAGATTGTTTGTCCCACAAGTGCTTTAAATGACTATTTTTAAAAACAGTCAAGCTGTTAAAGACTAAGCAGTCTGTGGTCCCTTGGCAGATACTTTCACCTATGTGCATAAGTGGCTTTTACTCTCCATTTACGAAGAATACTGGCAACCACCTGCCTGTATATTCAGAGACTCTACTCTGGCAGCTGGGAGGTGTAAGCAGGATAGAAAATCAAGGCCTTTTACTCACCGCTCTTTCCAAAAGTACATGTTGTGACCCAATTCGTAAAAGCAATGGAGGACCATCCTGTATGCTGAACATTGTCTGCAAGTCTGAGAGGGATGTTGCTGCCAGGGAAAATGCCTGGCAGGTTACAGTGCCTGGAAAGTTAGCTCATTCATTTTGGAAATGTTTTAAGTCCATCAAAAAGAATTCTGTACTAGGACATGGAAATACAAGTGACTGAATTGCACAAAAGCCCCGCTCAGCCTTTTCACTGCCTGGGGAGCCTTGGCCCCTTTTGAAAGGCAGTCTGCCCACTTGGATTGAGTGGAGCACTTGTTCCCCCTGCAGCCAGTTTGGAAAGACAGACTAGGTGTTCTTGCACTTGTCTGAAATGAAGACATGTGCAGAACACATGAGCACACATTGACAATACCAAATTCACTGATCCACTGGTGTGCTCTGATGTTGGTATGGTTTCTCCCAACCCTTGTATAACATTTGAACAGCCGAAAGAATTGCTCTGGAAAGTTCAGGACTGTTCCCTGTGCTCTTTTCAAGCTGAGAAAGATCAAAGCCTCATTGTCAAAGGAAACACTACAAACATCAATGCTGCAGGCTCTGTCCATAGTTGAGGCTCCCTTCACCCCTCAGGTGGGATCTGGGCCAGCACATAGAAAACTTCCATTAGGTTAGGCCCAGAGAAACCAGGGGTAACTGAACTGGGTATATTTGAGCAGAACACTCACCACGCTGGGAATAGCTCAAGTACCAAAAGCAACGTAGCAATGATGCTTCTCAGCAGAGCAGTTTCATGCTTGGGGAGCCCTTTCTGGTGCCATGTTGTATGGAATAGATATTCATAGACAAAGGCAGGAATTCAGAAACAATTCTCAATTTACCATTCCCTATTCCTTCCTCGAGATGCCTTGCACCTCACTTATCCTTCTGTCTCTGGTGGATTCCCTTCGTAACCGTGATTAGTGAATTCCCTTTTTAACCATGATTAGTGAATTCTGCTGCCAGGGTTGACTGCATTTCTATCTGGGCCTTACTCTCCTGTGTGGTCTCTAGCACACAGTACTTTGTGAATAACAGCAAGTGCTTTGACTTGCAGCGTTTTACAAATCATGTTTTGCACAGAGGAAAAGCATCTTTGACAGCTCTGCAAGCTCTGTCTGGAGATACAATAGACTTTTACATCACTGCAGTTTAAAAAGTTAATAGTATACAGCTTAAAACCTTCCTACCTAGATAGTAATGACAGATTTTTAGTGGCTTTAAGCCTCTCTAAAATAAACAACACGAATCCTAGAAAATTATTTCATACTTTCTTCTTTTTTTCTTGTAAGGGGAAACCCTGTAAAGATGGCAAATGTGTACATATTATTCCATCGCTTCATAGAAAAGGAGCAAAACATACAGAAGGAAAGTCTTTCTCTCTGGCTGATTTCCCAAATGTACTTTGAGTTACCAACCACATTTAAGAGGCTGCTGGAGCTTCTTTGTACAGTGAGAAAGTGCTGAAACAGAAAAAGCATTGAGCAGAATATGCAATGACTTTGTCACAACTATGGGTATCAAACACAGCGTTTTCAGACACAATCCTTTATCCTGCAGATGTTTGAGTTCAGTGTGTTGATCAGTACATTGCCCCAGGAAATTGCCTTGCTAATCAAAAAGTGCCTCTGTATGCTCCCCTTGCACATACGTAGCGTAGTCTTTTCAGGACAACTACAACTACAGGCATTAGCAAAATTGTAGACAAGCAGTTGAAACGCTCCATTGGTACACCTTGACTCATTACAAATTCTGCATCTGTAGTAAGCAAAAATATTCTCTGTCACAAGTAAGATTTTGCACATACGATGTGTGTAGGAACATAACCTTTGCTTCTACATTTAATGCTCTCCTTTGGGAAACAAATGCCTTTTGAGATACGAGGAAATGCAAGCTCAGTCATGGTAACATTTAGTTTTCCTTTCAATCTGCTGTGTATAAAATCTGCCTGTGAGTGAGAATTTTCTTGGTACTATAGGTTTGAGGTCAAATCCTCTCCTGTTATTATCTTCCACTTGAAGTTGTATCAAAAGATAATTTAGTTTTAGCTCTGTGTTGTCCTGATACTGATAAAACCCCAAACTACAGACTGCTCCCCCATCAGTCTAATGATTAAGGGCTGAACATTTGAATCTGGGTCCACTCATTCAGCTCTCTGGGTGTTTACTCCAGACATCGTGTTGATTGTTCAATGCCCATAAAATCCTGGCTATACGGAAAGCTAGTTAGTGGCAGATAGAATTGTCTGTCAGAAGTACCTTTATCCCCTACCTTCCTTCATGTTGACATCTCACATGGGGGCCTGACGCTAGTGAGGAGAGGCTACATTCATAGTGTGGAGACCCGGGTTCGATTCCCGCCAGGGAGACAGTGTTAAGAGTTGGACTCGATGATGCTTGTGGGTCCCTTACAACTCGGAATATTCTGTGATTCTGTGAAAAATAAATTTGTGGCAAAGAAACACAAGTGCACGTGTTAGACCACCACTTGTGGACCAAGGAACAGGGAGTCTGTACTTGCCTCTTGAGCAAAGAAGAATAAGGAAGGCTTAGATACTTCTCCTCAGTGTCCACACCTCCTAATGGTCTTCCAACCCAGCAGGGAGATCAAGGAAGTAAAGTATTTCTTTGCTTTACAAAAGGAAAGGGAAGAACAAAGTGATTCTTCAACTCACTGTTTCGTAGAGAAGCAATATGTGGTCATAATTCAATCTAGTACTCACTCATTAGCTCTACAAAGCATTTGCACTTTCATTCAGAAATTTGATTTGGTGAATCTGACGTGTTCTACTGTGGGCCAGAAGGGAAGTTCATTAGAGAAATTGCAAGGCTAAGTCCTTTTTACCTCAGAACAAGCTTTTGGATTTTGTTAATCAGGTACATTCGTCATTTACACTGATGGTAAACATTTGACAAGTAATCAGCTCTGGGAGGAGTGTGATTTACTGCTGCAATCTGGGTTTGTGCTAATAATAACAATAATAATGTTTGGCATCAGTATAGCCAGTGTAAGCAAAGGATTGAACAGATTTCCCAAGCTCTAGCAGGCTCAATGTGGTTTTCCATGTTCTGATGAGAAGGGTCTGCCAGAAACAGGCTTATTGGGATCAAAAGGATGCAGAAAAACAAGAGCTGAGTCTCGGTGTGACTTTGTCATTGTGTTTAAAAATGAATTATTGAGTGATAGGATTTCTCCCATTTTATTTTTTACAGATGGATGTAATTTAAGACTGAGATTTTCAAAGCAGTGTTGTGAAAGGATTTCATTTTTGAAGATAAAGTTTGGGTAGAATTATGAATAAATTGAGTTGAATTTTTTTTTCTTTCAGTAAGTTCAGCATATTTTAAGGTGATGGTTGTTTTGTGTTTGGGACTTTTGTCCTTTCATGGAGTTTTTTTTCCTCCAGAAGTAAAGGAGATTTGGTTTCGTTAGAAGAATGAAAACCTGTAAACATAAAACATTTGTTTGAGTTATAAAATCCCATCCCTTCCCCTAATTAAATCCAAGTTTAGTTTTTCATACTTCCAGTATTTTCAGAGAGGTGGAAAGGAAGACCCAATAAAGGAATTTCCAGAAACATCTGGTATCTGGGCATGTTTAAAGATAGCCTGTCTTGGATCTGAGCATGTTTTCCTCTATTGCAAAACTGTCTTTACTTCAGATTTATTCCTATTTGCAGTGAAAATAACTCCTGTCAGGTCTAGACTGCACTTCAGGAGAGCTGTTAACTTTTTCAGCAGCTAGGATACAAAGAATCAATACAATTCCCTTTTAAACTCAGTTATTACGCAGGGTCTGAGCAGGATTCAGAGCTGTTTGACTGACATCAGGGCAACTTTGCCATTAAGCAAACGTGAGTCATTCCTGTACATGAGCACTCTGATCCTTCCGAGGAGGAACAGCCATTCCCTAACTTGTGCACTGGTGCAGTGTTTCTCTTTCATGGCTGATTGCTTAAATACTGCAGCTGAGACCTGCGTGGCCCTGCTGGTGCAACGTGATAGGTCTCGGAGGGCAGCAAAGGTTACGTGACATTTTGATGATTTTATTCAGTTTGATTCCTAGCTTTTCACAGCTGCAGCCCAGCCTAGCCCTCTTCTGAAATCTTTCTGATAGTGTGTCATCGCAAAGAACTGTCACCAACATTTTATTCATATATTGGCTTCTTTATTGAAGAATTGGTTGGTTTTCTTTGAGGTACACCTGATAGAGATGGAATTTTGGAATGAAAATACTATTTTTCTAATTACTTGAGTGTTTTTCATTTTGTGCAAATACAAGGTTTGGACTCTGTTTTCATCCTTCCTGTTGCAACCTCTCTAATATATTTGATTGATAGATTTTATTACTATGGTTACTCCAAATTTACACAACAAATTTCATTTGTGAGAGTAGTATCATGCTATGCCCTCATTCAGCTTACTTTGTTTATTATTGTTAGGAGGGAATGTGTTCTACTGCTTTCCTTGAAAACAAGCTTGGTGCATATAAGGAGCTTCTCATGTCCTTAAATCCACTGTGTTCTACACTGCTACCTTAAAGAGAGAAGAATCTTATGTACTGAAGTACGAAGAAAATTTGCTGTCCACAAAACTTCAGAAATCAAAATCACACGAGCTTTCGTCTTGTTACATGGTGCTTCTTTCTTTCTTTCTTTTCCCTCAATTTTTATTTAAAAAAAGATTTTGCAGTGCAAGTCACAGTGATTTACTTGCGAGCTGCAGGCTGATTTAGGATGCTTATTCAATCAGTCTGCTTCTAATGACACTAGAAATACCGTAATGGATGGAACATTCCTGCTTGCTCTAAATTGGATTAGATGGTTTACTAATGTAATACTGGCAAGCCAAATCAGCCTGTGATGCCATGGGGATTAATCTATGGGGAATACTTGATCTCTAATGCCCATGTGCTAGTTGAAGTGCAGTCATATCTTTTGATTTAATAAGCCATTTTTACATTTCCCAACAGTATATGTGTGTTTGAGCAGGATGAGCTAATTGGTAGAATTACCCTGTTTAAATGAAACTTCATAACTTGCTGCTAAATGGAAGAATACTAAGTACTTCAGTCTTAAAAGATTTGGCTGCTGTTTATGCAATTTCTTCTTGATAGTTTAAATGCTAAGACAAGGACCACACAAGGATTTGGTGTTCTCTGTTAAGAGACAAAACTAATAATGCTGATATATCTTGTAAAATACTCATTTGTTACTGAACTGAGAAGTCACAAAATATGTCCAATATATTAGATCATCATCACATGCTTTCTTTAAAAGTTAAACCACAATATACAGACATTTAGAGATTTGCATTCAATTAAATTCTTATAAAATAAGTTAATAAACAAGAAAAAAAATACACAGTTCTTAGGTGTCGCTTGTTAGTGCTGTAGTGTTTGCTGGGGTTTTTACTCAGCTCTGTCTAACCTTTGGCTGGCAGATGGCTTGTGCAGGTAACAGAGAGGCAGGAGGGAAGGACTAAGAGAACTGCAGAACTACAAAGAAAAAGATTTCCTCTCTATTTAGATGTGTGCAACTTAATACACTTGTATGAGCTGATAGATTTTACCAAAGTGAATTTAAAATGTCTGCATTATGCCCAAGGAACTTGGCTGTTAAATAAGTCATCCTACACCAAAGGAAATCTGCTGGAAATTGGTGATTGAAGGCAGAGAGGAAGTCTTTTGGTTAAATTAATAACTTAACACATGTACATATATATGTGTGTGTATATATGTTTCCCAAGTATAATTGCCTTAATTCAAATAGCCATGACATAATGTATAGAGGCTGAAACAAAATCTTTCCCCTTAAGCCCTCTGACTTAGCTGCTTCCATGGCTAATATTTCAGACTTTCATACAAATGATATAATTATGAAACACTACCCTCCACATTGTGGAAATACATGATTTTCTCCACCATATTATGCATGCCACACATCTAAGGCAGACATATCTTTCCCCTTCCCAGAACTGTGACAGATCCTAAATTGAATATCCTGACTAACACCTGGCTTTGACACACTTCCTATATTCCATAACACGTCTGGGATTAGGATTTCCAGTTACATGTTTTGTAGGATGCACCAGATTGAGGCATGTGTTTTAACTTAGGCTGTTCACAAAATATCAGACCATAAGACATGCTAATAAACAGGAAAAATATTTCAGATATTTTAATGGTTAAAAAATAGTGAATACTAATATCTTTTAAGTAAATCTATTTGAAAAGTGCTTTCACAAACAGCACTGTAAAAGCAATGATGGGTTTTTGTCTTTTTCAAGAGGCAGCATAAACCGCAATTATGAGACTATTCGCTATTCTCTATCAGATGTTTCGTACAACTTATGCATCCTCAGTGTAACTAAATATCAAAACATCAGTCAGTACAATCACCAGTACATCATTCTGCATTAGAGGTTGTCTATTCATTCACTGGATCACTGGTAATTAGACTGGGCTTTCAGGCATTTTTCTTCAAATTATGATCTACCAAATATATCAAAGAGCATCAGACCATCTGTTTGGCTTCCAAGCCGTTTTAGGTGGCAAGAGATGATTGTTTGACCGCTATGAAAACTTGTCCTTCCAAAGACAACTCTAAACATTGCTGTAGCAGGTGAAGTATTTCTGCAGGCTGGAGTTGTCTTATCCTTCATTAGACCAGTTGTCTTCAGCTGACATCATTGAAACAGAGTATTTTTCACTGCTCTGAGTCATCCTGAGCTGAATACTGCAGTCCTTTAGGGGCAAGTCTTGTCTCACTGTAATATTCTCTTTCTCTCTTTCTCTCTTTATCTTTGTATGTAGGCCAGAATCTCACTATATGATTGTGTGTATGAAGAGACATAACATTAAGCAAACAATTGTAGAGATTATTTCCTGTGGCTGTTATTTTTTTCCTGCAGGGAGCTTTCTGATAGACATGGACAGCTGGATTTTGACTTAGGATACTAGCTATAAAACATTTCTAGCAATGGGAAGACACTTGTGTTCATAAATCAAGTTTAAGGGAACCAGTGTGCGTGATTTGGTGTGTTTGTGTGTGCTGCTGATGTGAAGGGACATCTTTTCAAATACCATTGCTTGAATTGTGAACAAGTATTTCCATGCAAGAACAGAGTCTTGCATTGAACCAGTTTTGCATTTGTTTGTGCATGGGCACTGGCTCACTGGTCTGTCCCGAGGAGGTACATCTGAGATGTTGGGATACTGAGTATCTGACACTGAAGGATGTCTATCATACGTGATGTGTGAGTGTTGCTGTTTTGTTATGAATTTCAGTAGAGTCAGTCAATTTAGGAGTATAGTTAGAAATAAAGCTTTAGCTAACATTTACAAAACATACCAGATACAATCATAGAATAAATATGTTTAACTTTTAAACTATTAAGAATAACCTAAGTATTATAAATGGAATTATGTGACACATTGGAGTATCTAAGTATACTTTTGCCTACTACACTCTGTGTAGTACAAACATTCTTGATGTGATGACGGAGGGCACACAACCTTTGGGTCATAACCATATGGAGCCCCAGGAGTCTGACTGATTCTTGATACTTAAAAACTGCTGAAGAAAATTCAAAAACATATCCATGTAACTATCCCATTTAGAGTGATTACATACATTTTAAGGGTGCATTTTTTCATCTTATCATGTAGTGATTTGCAAATAATAAGGACTTTAAATGGAACTGAAAACAACAGAGAATTGCTAAAGTAGTTCCAAATGCCCAGCAATGAGCCCTTATGTAGTCAATTCAGTGACTGGGACACTTTGGCCTGCATACAATACTCAAAAGACCTATTCCCTTCAGGGCATGTTTTAGAACTTCAGCTTCTGATCATACAGCTTATGTCAAACTCAAAATGAAACATCACCATGTTCTGGACAGTGCTAGAACATCCTTACATTTCTGATTTGAAACAATAGTAACAGCAGTAGAGGTAAAGATATAGGCATTACATAGCTATATATAGATGAAATATAGAAGATATTTACGTACTTTGAAATTTGTATTTATTTCCCTGTGTACTATTCAAGACACTCTAAACATTTTAAAGACCCTTCCATAAATCTATCCCTGATATTTTCCACAACTATTTAAAGTCATGAGAAAACGAGCTATGAAACCTTTACTCTCCAGCGTGTGCATATACATTGGAACTGTAAGAGGATGATGATGATTTGGAACAGCACAGGAATAATGTTCTGGGTTTGTATTCCACCACTTTGTACTCCTTGACTTCCAGAAGCAACCATTTCATAAAAGTTGTATTTGCTTTCTTTTGATTTACAATTATTGAAATTTTAATAAGGATTGTGCAGTGACTCCAGACATCACATATTGTCAGTGAGAAATTATAACTTTATTGCAGCACACACTGACAGCCAACTCATAAAAATGAATGACATTCTATATCATAACAATCTCGTAGGCTGTTCAGAATGTTAATAGCTCACTTCATCTTTCTTTAGCATAATGAGGCAGACAGTATACCAATATTCAACGTGAAAATGAAGATTAAGAAAATTTGAATTGAAGCAAGAAAGTAGCATTTAGCAGAGGTTCAGGCAATGTTCAGATAAAAAGTTTCAATTAAAGTACTCTTAGGGAACCTTTATCACTGGAGCAAGGCTGTGTTACCAAAAACCAACACTTAATACAGAAAATATAATTTCAAAATAGCTTTTGAAATGCTACTTCTGAAAGGATCTATGGTCTTTCTCTTATCCCATATAGTGCTTTTTTTCCCTTCCCCCCCGTAGACTCAGTTGTATAAGGTTAGGTTGGTTTAGCATGGCCTATTTTTCCATAGTAGATGAAGTTAAAAATGGAAGCAATATTTAGAAAAGGGAGTAAACATTTTTTTGGACTAATTTAGCTGATATTTTCTTAATGCATTTCTACAAACAGATTAAGATATTTATAGCTGACCACAAACTATAGCCATGTAAAGCACTGATAACAACATGACTGTCTCTGAAAAGGATAGTCATAGATCGACTTCAAGAGATGCAGTTAC
Source organism: Pitta sordida (assembly GCA_013390025.1). Classification (NCBI taxonomy): domain Eukaryota; kingdom Metazoa; phylum Chordata; class Aves; order Passeriformes; family Pittidae; genus Pitta; species Pitta sordida. Next base: position 64,458 of record WEKX01012579.1, on the reverse strand, counting down.
AGCAGCAATAGTTGTGATACAGAAAGACTAGCAAAGAAATGTAAGACAACACATCACGGCTAATAATGTGTCAGGTTGCATTACAGATTCATTTTTACTACTTTTATTAGCAGTTCCAAATGTACCTATTGAAGCACAGGCAAAGCTGCCAACTTACTTGTCCAAATCTGGGACTATTATTAATCAAAAACTCTGTAGTCACTGAGAACCCTGGTTAAGACACCTGCAGACTCACTACAGTTGACTGTGAACATATTTCTCCATAGAATGAACTTGTTTCAGCCAAATGTAACTACTATATGAGTAATATTATCCAGTAAAATGATGCAGCTGAAGTTACTGCTGCTGGCTTGAATTTTGATGATTATCAAAGACAAACTCTCAGTTTAGGTTTTTAAGGGATCCTTCTCCAGCTCCAAATGTGTCAATGTAAAACTATATAAAGTTTTGGAAAATTCCTAAACCAAATATTGACTTTGTTTTGTTTTTTAAAAATACATGCCTTTTTGAAACAGTTTTATGAATCTGCTGATCTTAGTGCAGCACCTGAGGCAAATGTAGCTCCCTCAACGTGGAAATATGTGTTGTATCTGTTGGAAGGGAATTCATCCCATGATTTGGATAGAGCACTGTAGATGGATATTCCTTCTTGGAACAAGATGACAGATTTGATCCTTTATCACTCTGGAGGGGATTTTTAGTGGAGTGTGTAAAATATCAGCTCAGTACAATGTTTCATCCATCTCAGAAATATTTGTGATTAAGCAGCTCACTCTGGGGTCTGTCCACTGTCACTCATGGTGCAGGTTGCTGGCTCTCCAGGGCACCTGCCAGCCTGCCACAGAGAGCACTCTGCTGTTGGAAGTGGCCACAGGTTCAGGACATACTGCAGTTTTCTCAAATCCCAATAATAAAGGGGATAAATTTATCTCCAGGATTGTCTTTTACCAATATTCAAACCAAAAAGTCATTTCTTCTGAGCACCCCATAACGTCTGACACCTGCAATGTTGTCAGCTGATATACACGAAATAACTGTAACATCCTGGAAGCACTACTACAGACACATCCAGTTTTCAGCAAATTTAATTGAATTTTCTATCCTTGTTCCAAGTACAAAGAAATTAGCACTGTATGTTCCAGCTAAAAAGACACTCCTCCTGATATATGCTCTCTGTGGAGATCTGTCTACTCAAATTTAACGGTCCTCCTCTGTTTGTCTGAACTGCTTTGGCTACTGCTTTTTTCACCCTTTTTATTTTAAACTTATTCCTTCGGGATGCTTTTCAACTCACACCATTTGGGTTTCTGTCACAACCGACTATTTGTTCTGATTTCTTACTTAATGGCCTAAGATGACTCCTGATTTGATTCTTCACTCATTAAGACTTTTCATTACAGATGATTTTGAAATTTATGCTGATGGTTTGAAACATCCACTCTTATGAAGGTTAAATGATTTGTTGAATCTCCTCAGTTTATCACGCTACGTTAATTTTCCTTCTTGCTAAAGGGGTCATGTATTAGAATTGGGTATGTTACTTAGTCTTTATGACAGCAATATGTTACTCTTTTTCTTTCCTATTTGTTTTCTCATAGTTAAACTGAAGATATCTCTCTTTTTCTTTGCTTGTCTTGTGATATTTACCAGCCACCCAGGGCCCAGTGGTACTTTTAAATAAACGACCCTACATGGAGACAGCTCTCAGAGACAGCCAAAGCCAGGCCCTTCTCTCTCTCCTCCAGTTGTTTCCTCTGTGTCTGCTCCTTTCCTCAGCAGTCTGTAATTCCTGCTTGCAGTTCCTTTCCCTTCATATATTTGGTTGGATGGACTGCCCAGTGCACAGTGGTCATATTGGTATTTATTGCTTCTCCCTCCCCCCCACAAATAGTATTTACTTCTCTATGTTGCTTCAGATTAAAAAAGTTAGCCTACTTCACTCTCTTATGGTGGTTTGCCTTATTAAATATGTTGTATCCATTCCTCAAAGTAATCAACCTTGTTCTGAATATTTCTTTTCACTCAAGGTCAGCTCTTATCTTGTAGAATGTACCTGCAATTACTTTCAGAATTAAGAAAGCTTGACTAGTCTGGCCAAACATAGTGGCTCTTAATCCATTCCTTTTATTTCACTAGCAGTTGAGAAGGTGGTAGTGAAATAGCTTTTGCAGCAACTTCATATATTTGATTTTATCTCTAAGTCTTAGTTCCCACATCTGATTGCTCATTGGAAAAGCTCAGAAGTAATTCTCTCATGAGTTTAATTTATCCCTGTGTCCTAAGTGAGTTCAGCTTGGGCTGGGAGGTCTGGTGCAGATAAATAGTGCTTTAAAGGTTATCTGTCTTTCTCCAGGGTTCAGGAAGTACAGCTGCAGCGGAGAGTGACCAGAATGCAACCATCATCGGGCAATGTCATGGGCACCAACAGATTTCCTGAAGGAAGTACAGAGCCTGCCATATATATCAGCTGATAACAGGTAAGGATTATCTCCCAGGATGATGGATCACATCTCATACCACCAATGTGAATGTACCATCTACCTCACATGATGACAGGTAGGGACTGTCCCCTTGGTTGATGAAATCAGCTCTCATTCTTGCAATACAAATATCCTGTAAACCAGAAAGTGTTTGGGGAAAACTCACACACATGGGAGGACTTCATGTGCCATGTTGCTCCATTTGAGGATGATTGCCTTGAATTCATGAGAGTTCAATGATGTAAATCTGGTGTAAAATTATACAGATGGTCTCATTTTGCATGAAGTCCTACGGTTTAAGCTTCTCAGCTGGTAGTGTGCAGCCAAAAAAATTGCTCTGCCTGATGTCTGGTTTTCCCATTTACCTTTTTTTTCTCATAATTCAGGCATCTGTGATATTTTCCTCCTCACCTGGGATTTAGACTGGTTTATCAAATTTGAGTTTTCTGTCTTCTATTAATATTTAGCTAATGCCATTTGTCTGAGAAATTATTATTGCAACTGCTGAATGTTATTTGTGGTCAAAACACAAAAGTAACATTATTCATGCACATCATTTATGGTGTCACTGGCATGCAGAAAGTTCCCAGATATACTTTCGAGGCTTCACAGATATTGAAAAGTAATTCTTTTGCCTAATTATCAAAGAGATGCTTACAAATAGATAGTTTCATATTCTTTTCAATCCTTGAATTTATGTAGTCCATCCATGATCACTTGGGTTTAGTGTACACTGAAGCCCTGCTTTCCAGGGTTTGGCTGGGCATTGCCTGCTGATGGAAAGCAGAGAATAAATCTTATGTTTTCATTTGGTTCCACACATGACCTTTGCTTTTGCTTTATTAAACTGCCTTTATCTTGACCCACAAGGGGTTTTTTTCATGTTATTTTCTCCTTCTGGTCCTGCTGAGGAGGGGAGTGATAGAGTGCCTTGGTGAGCACCTGGTATCCAGCCAAGGTCAACCCACCACACAAGGATATATTTCTAAGTCTTATTTTATAAACATAGTATTGTGCTGTTATCCTCAAAAGCATTGACTAAAACTTCAATTGTTTATCTTACCATTGCCTTGTCTCTTTCCTGCTCTGTTCAGTGAGGTCAAAGCCTTTTGTGTTTCCATTAAAAAGACTATTTAAATACAGAGGAAACAGCAAGCCTTTCTGTGCATCCTTCTTTCTGTGAACTAACAAATATTTATAAAGTAAAAGATTGGCAGCTGTCCCAGCTAATTAGAGCACTAACCTGGAATATTATCCCTGTTCTACATAATCTAAAACAGAGGCAAAGTCTGGGTCTCATCTGAGTGACTCAGTCACTCACCTCTTTACTGCTTGGGTCTTTCCTGCTACTTTTTCCAGGGCACACATCCCACAACAAGCTTCAGAAACTGATCCAGTGAAGATATAACCTAGCAAATATCCTTGCACAGGTTTAACCTTCAGCCACAACATTGAATATTCAGAAACCCCTCTACCATTGCAAACTGCTGAGGACGGGCTGCCTCACATGATGAGAATAATTGCTCCCCTTGATAAATCCCTCCACAAGTGCTTTCCTTACAATCATTATTTCTGTCCTGCCTTCGATGGGCCCGAGGCTGTGATCTGCTGTTCAGAATCTTTTCTGGAAGAAATTAGAGATTGAAAAAATCAAGGTTTGATTAAAAGCTGTAAGTCGGAGTAAACTCAGCAAACTGATAACACACATGCTTAACAGTCACTTCCAGTGGCATCATAACAGCTTTAGTCAAGTTGGTGTGAGAGGAGGTGGAAGAATCCTTTGGGAGGATGAGTTTTTTAGTGATGTGAACCAGCAGCTATATTTCTGATACCTTAGATATCAGTTTTCAGCTTAGTGGAGCTGAGAGTTTTTATTTTTACAGCTTTCCACTCTACTTAGCTTCTTGCCAAGTCATAAAATCTAAGGCACTGCAATATTTAGTCTATTCATGTCCATATAGTGAGCTTACACATGCAATATCCAACATAAAGGTGGCTTTGCATGACTCCTATTTAAGCATCACTTGATGATTCCTGCAGTAAGGGAGTATAAGAAGAATCATCCATCGTGTAAGTGCTTCAGAAGGTGTAATGCATTCCTTTCCTACACCCAGGCAGCTTTAAATGCTAATTATTCCTGACTGTCAGTATGGCCTGCTGTAGATACATGTATTGGGTATTATTGAGAACATCCATCAGATATCTCTCAATTTTAGCACAGTACTACACCTGATCAAAATTAAAACTGGTAAAAAGAAATATGTGATGCAGCGTTTTCCCACTGGAAAAAAAATACTGGATTTAAGTTTACTAGAGCATTTCAGAGTAATCTATTTTCTTTATCAATAATTGCAATGGTAATAGCAAAATTTATCTTTAAATACAGCATAAGCCATTTTAGGTTTAGGTTGTGTGAACATAATCAATTAAAACAATAATGAATTGAAAGGCATTACTGAGATGAACTGTTTCTACGAAATTATCTGACTTATCTCTAAAACATTGATGTAGAATCTTTTCATTCACGGGAAGATTGACTTTTTTTGCCGTTTTCAGATTCAGGAAGAAAGGAAATTTCATAAGAGTGACAGATTTTTGCAGAAATTGTACAGCTGAAATTCTATGGTGAAGAACTTTGTTAATATATTTTGAATGACAGTGAAAATTGTGGCAGAAATATCTCAAAAAGAGTGAATCTCTTCAGCACAGTTTGTGATTTGTATGAGAGAGTCTGCTTTGGGATCAGCTCACTTTCTGTAGAGATTTAACGACTCTAAGGATGGATATCAGGTAGGACACAGGAATCACAGGACTAAGCCAGAGGCAAAAGCAACAACCAGGAGTCAGGGGCCAAAGAGGGAGGAGTGGGAATACAAGAGAGATTTAAGAACTAATGCATAGCTGAATTACAGCATGAGCAGAAGGCAAGAGGAGTGGTAGATGTGAATAGGTTTCACTCCTTTGTGGTGTCGAGAGGTGGGCACGGTGGGAGCCTCCATGGCAAGAGCCATTATTCTGGCTCCTGCAATCACAACATCCAGCAACAGCAAGAGACAGTCTCCGAGTGAATCTGTGATTCACTGCCTGTTGACTCACTGCCCTGCTGACTCACCCACAGCATCAGAGGGGACTGTCCCCTTTTAGCAAATGCCAGTGCATTGAAAGCTGCTATATAGACATGAAATAAAGTAGTTAAGAGGCAGAGTTCCCAGTGTGGGCTCCTCGATCTCTGAAAAGAAATGGACAAATTCCTGATCCACTAGTAGCAGAGCACATTGGAAATGAATTTTACTAAAACTATATCCAGGAGAAATTGGATTTTTTTTAAAAAAAGGGTCCTATAAGGTCACCAACACTGAAAAAACTCATTTTAAAAAACACATATCTGTGAATAATGAATCTGCTGAAAGTTTTGCTGTCCTTTTCAGAAAAAGTAAACAATAAGAAAATGAATGGTTAAAAATACCTGTATCTTTGCAATTACTTATAAAGCAATAAAGGATAGCATCAATACTATTCATATTGACGTTTTTTGCCTTTTTGCTAGGCTCAGGTTGCTTAAACAAGCTCAGGAAAAGATAGTGATAAACTCCTTGTTGCTTTTTTTATGACATTTCTCCCTAAATGTTTGTGTTGTATTGCTAAATAAACTGTGCTTCAAGAATGTGACCAGTCTCTTCTCCACACTGGTCACAGAGCTCCAGAGGGAAGAATTTTAAGCAAAAAAGTAGTAGGTTTTGCTTAAAATTTGATAATAC
>WEKX01012579.1:20196-58055 GCA_013390025.1 Pitta sordida | reverse complement strand
AAAGGAGATCAAGTTAGTCAGGCAGGACCTGCCTTTCCGAAATCCATGCTGACTAGATCTAATGTCATGGTTGTTCTGCAGTTGCTGTGTAATGGTACACAAGACCATCTGTTCCATGACTTTGCATGGGACTGAGGTCAGGCTGACTGGTCTGTAGTTGTTAGGATCATCTTTCCTACCCTTCTTGTGGATGGGTGTCACATTGGCCAATTTCCAGTCTTGTGGCACAACACCAGTAAGCCAGGACTGTTGGTAAATTATGGAAAGTGGCTTGGCGAGTTCATCTGCTAGTTCTTTCATGACCCTCGGGTGGATGCCATCTGGTCCCATAGACTTGTGAGGGTCCAAGCCACTCAGCAAGTCTCTGACTACCTCCTCTTGGATTACAAGGGGGTTATCCTGCACCCCAGCCCCCTCCATGCCACCGCTGGTCCAGTTGTCCTGCGGACAGTTTGTTTTGCTATTGAAAACAGAGGCAAAGTGTGCATTAAGTATTTCTGCTTTCATAAACTGTGCTTCAAGAATGTGACCAGTCTCTTCTCCACACTGGTCACAGAGCTCCAGAGGGAAGAATTTTAAGAAAAAAAGTAGTAGGTTTTGCTTAAAATTTGATAATACCTACATAGAAGCTTGTATTCCAAGTTATATCTACGTCACTTGGGATACTCGTACTTGTTTCATCGAACTATTTTTACCAGCGAATATAGACACTTCGAGTAACATAGGCAGGAGACCACAGGATTAGAAAAGTTTAAAAAATTTAGAAAATATTTTTAGAATGTTCTAAATTAGACTTTAGAAATTTAGGAAAAATTTAATCTAGAAAAAAAAATCTGAACAGCTGGAAAGGGGAGACAGAAACCCAGTGCAGGAGAGACTGTGGGACAAGAACTGATTCTTCAGGGACAGTAGAGAGAGGAAGGGAGTTATGCATGCAGTTTCTGTAAAGCAGGTGACTTTTTTTCAAAGTAGCTGCAGAAACTTTAATCTTGATTTGATTGTCTGGATTTCTTTTATTTGTGAATATTCCAACGTGCAGCCTTTGATGTTACCTTTGAGTGGAGCCTTATCAGGCCCGGAAAATAGCTTCATAGATGAACATTTTTTTTCTATTGTATTAGCCTGGTTTGAAAAAAACCTAATTGACCTGCTGTTATAATAGGTTTGACTTTAAAGTTTGATCCCAGCTTACAAGGGTTTGCATCTCTTGGTTCTGTCTTTTGAACACTTAATCAAGAGACATTTTTCAGCTTCCAAATGGCTTTTAGCTCATCCACATGTATGAACAGTACCTAATAGACCCTATCCATTTATTCACTGGTCTCTACAGCAGTGAAATGTGAATCTTTTATGGTTTACAACTTCAATTTTTTTTCTATTTTTAGGTCAAGATGAAAAATCCACTTGTCTTCTTTAACTTTTTAAGTATTTATTTCCTGATATTTTACATTCTTCATGCTTTTGCCCTGGAGCATTTGTTTAAAAATTACTTTAAGATATATGCATGTGTTCGATTTGATATTTGAGACTGGGAACAGAAGCCAGGTTTCACTACCTTTGAAATTGCAGAAAAGTGATGAGGCCTTGATTAGAGAAAGGGACTATTACATTTTCCTTGCAAGAAAGAAGAGAAATGATACTGAAAAGAATTATCATCATGGAACTTGAAAAAAAAATGGGATGGGTTCCTTTTTGGATCTATGCTGGCTCTGCCAGGTGAGAATCTGGCCCGAGAATTTTTCTGTAATCTGTAACTTGAGTGACCCATGAAGTCAAACCAACAGCATTTTATTTTCCATAGATCTTACTGCCTCAATGGAGAAATATGATGAATTATTATTGAAAAGAAGGAATAAATTCTGTATTTGTGGTGTCTCTCCTATTTCTACTCCAGAGGTCTGCATAATCGAACATATCAGGTCAAAGGATAGAAAATTTTCTTTCTGGAGGAAGGCAATGATTGAACTATTGAAGCCTGAGTCTGCAGGCTGTGCTCAGGTGCAGTGGTTCCTGCTCACTTACACAGACCTATTGATGGGAACTGGAGCTCTACACTTTACAGATGCTGGGTTGGATCGGAACAACCCAACTCCGTGTTTATGCAGTCAAAATTCACACATCACTTAATGGGAATTGTGTGAGAACAAGAATTCAGTAAAAAGCGAGAATGGCAGGATTTGGACTTGTACCAAAAGCCTAGGAAAAGGCTGTGCTTCCTGCCCTCTCAGTTAGAAGTTGAGTGTTGTGAAACAGTCAGTAATGCCAAGACAGTTGGCAAGTGAGCAAGACAGAAATAATAGAATTAAAGGAGAGAAGGAGTTTTTGCAATTAAAATTGCATGTACTGGCATTTCCAGTATGTGGCAGAGATCCTGCACATTTTACTCCTGAGTAACAAAGAACAGAGCTGTGTATGTCACCATGGAAATGTAAATGGAGCTCCTTTGACAAACAGAGAAATGTATGCCACTCCTTTATGCTCAGATGAACTGTTGGTAGTGGGATGCAGGAGAAGAATAGGATGTCTGTTACAGAAAAGATATGAACATGCAATTGTTGTACCTTTTTCTCTGTTCTGTTATATTTTATTTAGGAGCTTAAAAATTACAAGGAGGAAAAAAGAGGGGTGGTTTTCCTAATTAATTAATACAGTGTTTATAGCAGGCAGTATAAAACAGTAGTGATCAAAGATGTGGCAAAGAGCGCAGAGGTAAAGGTATAGATTTCTACATTATGCTGCTTCTACCTGGGCTGCCTACCTGCTTATTTTTTCTTTTTAAAAAAGGATGACTAGTTACAAAAAGAAATTTCAGAAAGAGTGGGAAACTGAGTTGCAATATTATGAAGTTAATTGGGGATTTTTTTTTTTTAGTTTTCATGATCAACTGATGTTTGGTAATTTGTGTGCTAATTCTGACTGCGTCATTCTTTTCTTCCTTGGGGCATGGATATATGTTAGGTGCAAGTTTAAAAAGTAACAACAGTCTATATTGGGAGCTCAGGAATTCAAAAATTTTCTCATATTCGGAAGATATTGGCTTAGGTTTTTGCCATGTTCCATTTACAATAGAGAGTTGGGTAAACAACACCACATATTTTGAGGGTTTTATGTTGCTGCTTTAACATATGCTTGTGTTTGACTCCACCAAATACTTCTGAGTTCAACTCCTGAAATGACTCTGGGAATTGAGAGTCTGGATCATATATTTGGATGTTTGAACTAGAAATGTTTTAGGAGATAAGCAAAGGAGATGGAGTTGGCAAGCCAGTTGCTCTAGAGTCAAATCGTAAAGGCAAAGAAAACAGAGAAGGATTTAAATTCAAACTCTATATTTACCTTTTTACTCCTTTTGGAGGTATGTTTTACAACTGTCATAAGATGAAATAACTTTAAACTCTTCAGCAAGCCAATAAACTGCAGTACCCTGTTCTCCTCTTAGGAATAAGGATGAGGTTTCTGCAACTCAGAAAGGAAATACTTTGATAGTATCTGTTATTCACTTCATTTTTCTTTTTAACAGAAAACACTCAGTAGCTTCTTTAACCCATAATCCTCATTTAAAATAATTAATTCAGAGAAGTAATTAATTCATTCAGAGATGCTCCACCCAGCTCCTGTTTTGAATATGACATCCTAAATAATCTCAAGGACATTTGTCATCAAGATGTAGGGTGCTCTACAGAAGATATTTTTGTGTAAAGCTAATTGAAAAATTAGTGGAAATCATGAGCAATCTGAAGATTTTCCAATAACAGAAAAGGTCAGTAAATTAGTAGTTGCCTCTGAAATAAAACCGTAAAGACTGCCTAGTGACTAAATTGGCTTATTAAAATATGCTCAGGAGTAACCATTGCAATAGACTTTATGCATTATGAATTAAGGGTTATTTTCTTTTTCAGTTTGGAAGAAATTTACATTTAGGAAAATCACGGAAAATATAATCCACTCAAAGATAATGATAATCATATCATTTCTTGTAGGATTTGGCGGGGGGCGGGCAGGGAGAAGTAAGCTAAGGTGACGCTCTTTGTTTCACTGGTAATAAAATGCAACTCATTTTGAAATGAAAGTAATGCCAGGCAGCAACACTTCACAGTCACTTGGGACAGAAAGTACCCAGCTGACAGTGCAGGGTTGCTTTAGGAAGACAGAATATTGGATGGTCAGAGTGACAACAAGGCTTGTGACATCATTTTTCACAAGGGATCTATTTTTTCCTTTAAAAGTTTGTGTTTGTTCAAAAGTTAGTTCTCCACAACTAGGATAATAGTCCTTTAGGATAACTTTGATGTAGTAGTTTCCTTCTAAAGGATCCAGTACTGTACTTTCTGCTTTCTGACCACAATGCCTCGCAGCCTAGAGTTTGTTTTGATTCCTGCTAAATAACAGGATTTTGATGCCTGCAGCTTCCTCTTCCACCACCACACCTACTCACTGCATTCTTCTTCTTGCTGTTGTCCTTTGGGCTTGTTTTGATGAAGTTACCCAAGATTGGTTTGTTACTTCTTCATGCAATGTTTAACTATAGCGAAAGTGCAGTGCCAGGCTCTGTTCATATACTGACTTGAGTGGCTTGCTTCTCAATCAGTGCACAGTTCAGCACTGAGCTTAAAGTTGTGGGAAATGTCTCATGATACAACTTCTTCTGTTCTCTTCCATATTCTGCCTGCAGGGATAAGGATGCTGGGGGGTGGTTACAGAAGGATAAGGAAGAGCAAGTAAGTAATCTTGGAGAAATGCATTTGCAGGTCTTTATACGGCTCAGTTACAATCAGCTGCTTTTAGAATAAGTACACCACAGTTATATTGCCATCCCAAGGGAGCTGCTTTGCCTTACATTGTGCATCCCAAAATGAAGCAAGCTCTCAATTTCGAGTTGTTTTTTATGACACATACAGTTCAGCAAAAAGCATGTTACAAAATGAATAGCATTCTGCAGTTATTGTTCCCAGCCCAAGGGGTTCAAACAACCCTGGGTGCATATGACATCTTTAAGTCTCCATATTGTTTGAATGTCTCAGTAGCCTAAGTTGGGGTACTTAGTTCATAAACCCCCATTATAAGCCAAAACTGAAAGAATAAATGAACTTAATGGTGAGCTTTAGCATTGCTTTTCCTTTGTCTGTGTCTGCAATAAACACGTTTGTTTTGTAATGTAGTTGTATTTTGCAACCATCTGCCCCACCTTGTACTGGGGTTCACAGTAAGAAGATGAGGAGAACTGGCATGCATTTAAGAATAAGGGAACAGGCTTGGAAGCAGCTCAAGAAAAGGGATGTATGAGCAACAAGTGTGCCTCCTGCTTCTTGGATTTGTTACTGCAAGGACATAAAACTTCACAGCATTAGGTTTATGGCATTTTTATTCTATAGTGAGTGACTTGGGAATGAGAGGATTAAAAGACAACAGGCAGAAGGAGAGCTGCAGCTTCTAACTCTTCCCAAAATGGTAATGAAGAGCTGGATACAGAAAAATGAGATTTAAATTCCTCCTTGTGCAGTTTATGAGATAATGCCATTCATTATGTTTAATAATGGATCTCCTTCTGTTCGATAGGTTTTTATTTAGGATTTGGTAAGCTATGTAAATCCTCTTCAGCATACAATTTTTCACTGCCTGCAGACAGATGCTGTGGTCCAGGCCACAGGTACCACAGGAGCTGGCCAGGAGCTTCATCAAGGCCATTCCCTCCATCAAGGAGGCTGCAGGAGCAGGTAGGAATCAGTCCCACACTTCATTGGTAACAGTATAGAATAAAAGTTCATACTGCCTCTTGCTGTGAACTGGGGAATACAAGTTTCAGCACAGTTTCTCTTGTCATCAGCTTTTGTTTGCCTTTTTTTTAATCCCCCTTTTCCAAAGAAAAGTGTTAAGTATAAAAAAAAAAGGAAAGAAAATAATATCAGTTAATAATAGCTCACCCCAAGACTTAACAGCCAGAGCTTTTCACAGAAAAATTACATGAAAAGATTCTAATTCACCATGTCTTTTTTCCCCCATATGTTTGAACATCTGGAATAGGGAAGAGCTTTCTATATGTATGTATGTAGCTTGACAAAATGTTGTACTGAACTCTACCTGCTAGAGATTGGTGTATCATTTGTTGTATTTAAATGCCCAAGGGATACACTACAGTCAGGAGCTGACAGATACCAAGGATCTACAAAGATTTGTAGAGAAGCGCTTGAAAAATGCTTGGGGAAAAAAGTAACAAAGGAAGAATAATAAACAATAGAGTGATTCTGTTCTGATTTACATCTATATACATCTGAAGTAATTTATAGCAATCATTTAAGAATTCTAGACTTGCATTTTGAGGAAGTTTGCTTAGTGCAGCAAATACTGATCTTGCTACGAAGTTCTAAACCTTTCTTTCACAACTTATTAAAAAAAGAAAGTTCTATAGTTCTATTCACAAATAATTGCTAATGTTGTTACCTTTCACAGTTTCTTAAACTAATTTCCCAGTATAAAAAGCACTATTCTTCTACAGTGCCAGCACTGCATAGCAATGTTCTTCATAGGAAGGTATTCTTGTCTGATAAAAGATTCCACATAAATTCATTCATAAAATTAAGATTAAGAAAACTTCTTGTATCTCTTCTTATTTCTGGAAGGGTCATGACTGCACTAATGAAGGTTAACCAGACTGAGGAATGATTAGTAGAATATCTGTGGGAGATCTTAGATATGTGTAGCTTATAGAAAAAGTTTTATAGCACCTACCTCATCGTGTGTCATATGAAGTGAAAAAAAATTCTTTCTTCAATTCCCAAGGCATTTCAAAAATAATTAGTCTAAATACAATAGGTGAAGAATCCTATTAGTTACAAGTCCAGTGTTCAAGCTCATTCTTTTCTCTCCTGCTTTATAATATTTGGCTGGTTTGTCACCAGCACTTTTTAAAAGTACAACTCTCTTGAGTCCTATTTTGAAATAATAATTGAAACTGAAGCCACAGGAACATGTAAGACAGCCAGTGCCCCAATTCAGTTGGCTTTGCACGAGCAGGTGAGCAGACAAGGAGTCTCCCTCTCACGGATGCGTGATCTGGACCCAAACTGCACTCTTTGGTGTAAAGATCAAGGCAGTGCTAGGAATCTCTTAGCAGACAAAGGAAAGTAAAAAGCTATGTCAGATCACGGACTTGTCCAAACATGAACTGAGGAAGGACATGTTCTGTAATGTGAAAGTTTTTCAATAGATATGGATTCATCCTGTGAGAATTTGAGACTGGGCATATTGACCATATAATTGGGATTGTGTGCAGAGTACAGTTAACTTAGTAGTGAAATGTCTGCATCTGAAATAAAAGAATAGCTTGTGATAACCATCTCTTTGCAGTTAAAAGGTAATACCAAACTATATATTTTGCTATTTTTGTTGTGGTTGTGAACCTACAAAACTTGCTTTTTCCTATAATGTATATATAATGTATATGATGTTTTGGTTTTTAAAAGGATTTTTTTGACCAATGTACACATCTCCTGAATGGGAGATTGACACAAGTGCTCGAATTCAGGTGAATAGAGTGCGAAGTTTTGTGCACTGTTTGACAGTTTCTTATCAATTTTGGCATTTCGTCCCAAAAGAATAGCTGGAGATGCATGCAATCTGAAAACTCAGAAAGGAAGCATGTCCAGCTAACTGCATGTCCATAACAAAGATGCATCTCTTTATGAGCTCCCTGCACTGCGGTTAGACTCCACCCTGTGTGTATCTCCCAGCCCTAAATGGGGAATTGACGTTCTGTTACATGTGAGATTTTCATTAAATTAAAGAAAACCTAATGTTCCTTCTGTCCAGAGCAGTACTTCAGCTCTAGAAATTGTGGGTCCAAACTTATAACAGACTGACTGATGACTTTTCTCTGTTGGTAGGAAAGTCATAGACACTAAACCATTACACACTGTTACATCAATTTGTGAAGACACACAAAACCAGTCAAAAAGGGCAGTCAAGCAAAGTAAAATCACTGATGCCAAACCAAAGTCCTTCAAGCTCAGATGCCAGGCAAAATAGTCACATTGGAAGGCAGCACACCATAGCAGTCATACTAACTCACAAAGAATTCAAGAGAAATCATATTAAAAATAGGAAATATGTCTGTAGCAGAAAATAGAAAAGTAGCAAAATATGAAAAAATGAAAGCCATACAGCAGTACAACAAGAATGAGAACTTCAAACTCCAGTACAGCCTTTGTCCTAACATATGGCTGGAGAGCTGGAGCTACTCCCAGAGTAAAATCAGACATCCTAAAGACTAAATATCTAAAAGATATTCTGATTCTGGATAAACCTACTTTTAACCAACATGGAGATATGAGAAATCAAAATCACCAGCCAGCAGCTTATCTCCATAAGTAGGAAGAGCATGCTTTGTAGATGCAGAGTGTGCGCTTCAGATATCACGACACAGACATTCACCAGAGCTTTCAAATGCAAACTGACCAGTGTCACAAAAAGAGTACATGCAATAAAAGCCCTTGGAAAACCCATTAGCAAGCAGAATGCATTAGCCAGGCAGTCACAGCTCTGTAGGACACTTGGACACCGCAGCAAATGGCAGAACTAGAGAAGATTCTTTTCTGACTCATTCACTTACATTGGCAAGGAGTTATTAAGGCAAATAATACAACCATTACAGGTGACCACATCCTTAGGTCAATAGAGCCAATGTCTTGACTAATCCAAGTGAGAAGAATCTTCTACTAAAACTTTGAATTCTCTGGCACTTAGAGCTAATCAAAGGTATCTGATAACATCTGCGCCAGTTGTAAATTGTTTTCTACAGAGAACAGAATTTGTCAGAAACCTCAAGATGTGCTTTAATCATATATATGAGACTAGCGGAGAAGAGCCATGGTTTCAGTGTATCGTATTATGAAATGGATTTCTCCTCATGGCTTTGAGAGACCAGCAATCTATACGAAAAATACAAAATATGACCTTTCCTTTTCGCTGTTTTGAAAGCTGGAGGGATAAGAGGGCTGTGTTTATCTCTTTCTTGCATGTGCATAAAGGAGTACCCATCCTCCACTTGGAGGGCTCTGCTCTGGTATTACTTCTGTGGGAGGGACAGGCTGCTGGGGAAGCTGTGGCAAGACAGTGGTGTACAGGAAAGATTGTTGGCCTCAGCAGGATAGATATTATATACTCGCTAACAGTTTGGACACCTGGTCTCAGGTTACAGAGAGAACACAGAGGCTTTAATCACAAAAGAGAGCACTTTCTTTGAATCTGAGTGCCCTTCATCTCTGTCATCCAACGTATTTTCAGTTTCTTCATTAGATGTACCTAAATGTATTTAGTGAAATGCTCAGTTACCTCTAGAAAGTGCTAGGCAATTCTGCTTTGGAAGAATTTATTTTGTGAAGTAAATAAATAAATAAACCTGACAAACATGGTTTTCGAAAACTCTGAGGAACGGCACATCACCTGCTGGCACTTCTGAATTCAGTGTGCTGCATATCTAATTGTTTCTGCTCTCCTGTATTTTGCTTCCCTTTCAAAAGCTTTTTCTACTGCAATTGGTAAAACTTCTTGTGGGCAATTCCTTTGCAGCCTTGCCTGTCACATTGTTTTCCTTCACAAATAGTATATAAGGAAATAGAGAATGACTGTCTGGGATGATATGGGTTCTTTTGTTGCTATTACATATAGGCAGACTAGTGTTTTAAACTGGTTACCACCTGTTTTCCTCTGGAAATGACAAGTAGGGAGTTTTTATTTCTTACAAAATGCATGAAATTTCTAATTCATTTTGCTCATGTACACTCATTCCCACAGTAAATGTTCATAGAACCACATACTGAAATCTTAGTCAAAAGTAATCTGTCAAGACTTTGTGAGTGTTCAATAGTAGTGTTTTCCTGATTAGAAAGAGAGGGGGGTGTGGTGTCGTATTGTGATACTAAATCCAAGAAATTCGATGAGGAGCTTAGTGACATGGTCTAGCTGGGGGGTGTAGGGCTGGATGATCCTGGGGCCCTTCTGGCCCGGAGTGGCCTGCTAGACTGTGAGGGAACTAGGTTTGTGTTACCGCTCTGGGATGTGCTTTCGGATCTCTATGGGTGTTAGATGGTGAGTTGGACTAGATGATCCTTGTGGGTCCCTTCCAACCCATAATATTCTGTGAATCTGTGAATCTGTGAAATCCTGCAAGGCATTCACACTCAGTTTTGGAGTGGCAGCTCCATTGTTGCACTTGTACATCCTCTCAGATCAACTCTGCCAGAACATTTGGTTTCCAAACCTTACAACTTCAGTGCTTGGTACCATGGAGTTATCTCTGTTGCAGATGAGTTGGGCAGCACTGCTTCCAGCCTCTATGTATGTAATTCTTCCAGGGAATTTAGAATTTTACAGGTTGTCCTGTAGAGACCAGAAGGGTGTACTCAACCTTCAGCTCTGCAAGATCAGTGGGATCTGCTGTAGAAGGACTGAAGGCTTGTTGATTACTTTTGAAATCTGAAGTTTTCACTCCTTCTATCACAATGCACAAAATGTGTAAAAGAGGTTGCTTCCTTCTGCCTCATCAAAATGCTACAAACCCTGCACTGTCTCAGAATTTATAATATTGAGAGCTGTAAGACATTTGTGTCACAAGAACCATTCCACTTCTTTTATTAATTGATCAGGAAGGTATCAACAATTTAATTAATAATTAGTCACAAATAAATAAAAAAATGGCAGAAAAGCAATGTGGCAGTCATCAAGGCCAAGATAGAGGGAGTTTAATCATCTGTGAAGCCTCTCTGGGGTCTGTGAAGGATTTGAGAGAAGAATATATGTGACTGTTAAATTGCCTTCAACAAATCAGAATTATCTGTAGCAAAGTTCGATTTTTCATTGAAAATCTATTTTTCTATCTAAAGCACTCAAATTGAAAAAAAAAAAAAAAAAGCACAAAAAACCCCTGTCAGTTTTAGGACAGAAAGCTGATTTACTTTCACAGAAAATAACTGCCTCCTACTAATTTCTCTGCAACTGTTACTCTCCAATTAAAAGGATTGCCAATAATGAATCATAATTTTAAAACTGTGCCAAATTCTCTTGTTCTTTTAAATTTGGAGGTGGTGCAGTACTGTACTGACTGGGTCTGAGTCTTATACCTTTTCAAGAAAGCTTCTTTAGAAAGAACAGATGAGTTTGTTTTGTGTAAAGTAACTGCTTTCCATCAATTCTTTCTCCTTCTTGGGCTTAAAAAAGCCTGTGGTTTTTAGCTTTTTCAGCTCCAGTGGCTAATTCTCTGCATTCACCCCCCTACTCTGTCTTCCTCTATGACTTTCCACAACTTAACATTCATTGCAGCAGATGAGGAGCAGCTGAGGGAGCTGGGGTTGTTTATCCTGGAGAAAAGGAGGTTCAGGGGTTCCTTATCACTTCCTACAACTCCCTGAAAGTAGGTTGGAGCAGGATGGGGATCATTCTCTTCTCCAAAGTAGCAAGTTATAGGATGAGAGAAAATGGCCTAAAGTTGTACCATGAGAGGTTCAGATTGGATATTAGGGAAAAGGTTCTTCACTAAAGAACAGGTTGCCCAGGGAAGTGGTGGAGGCACCATCTCTGAAGGTGTAAAAAAAAGTCACATAGATGTGGCACTTGGGGACATGGATGTCATAGGTTGACATTGTAATATGTGTGCGGTGAGTGTATTCCTTTAGTTGTAGACTTGGCAGTGCGGGCTTAATGATTGCAGTCGGTGATCTTAGAGGTCTTTTCCAACCTAAACATCTCTGTGATTCCCTGGTTCTACCCTAAATTAATTCCAACAAGGTAACTGGTTAATTACATATTTCTAACTAAACCCCTGTGCAATTCTAAAGGAGTGTTTTTCCCAAGGTGGTCATAAATTGCAAAGATAGTTAGCATTAGGCAATTACCATTTTGAAGAATAGTTGTTGTCACCATTGAAAGTGGGTACTTAGGACATATAACAGCAGTGTCACATTCATCACAACATCTAAGAGGCAGGATGCTTAAATGCACTGAGAAGACTATTAATGGAGAAATATCTTAAAACTGCCATCAGATCTCTTGTAGGCAATACTGGTGCTTTACATAAAATTTGCCCACACTGATAGTAAGGGAACTTGTCTGTACTCATTGCAGAATAATCAAATATGATGAATGATTGCCAACTGCTGCCATTTTCAAAGAACGGGAAAAACTTGAGATAATACAGCTAAGACAATTCACAAAAACTTCAAAGGAGCAACTCCTTCAAGTATTGTGTCCGTCCTGACAGTTCGTGCAAATGATACCTGATTTTTATAGGCAGTAAAAGGCTTATTTTCAATACATCTAAAACTGTCTATCAATGTTCAGTGGACACAGCCTATCTTGAAAAACAGCATTATATATCTATATATATCTAACTTACCCATAATTATTATTTAGAATAACTGCACTCATTGGAGAGGTGTCTATAAAATATCAGACCATACGTACTGAGAAACTGCAGTTGTTGGTAACTGTGTTTGTGGTCAAGGGAGCTGAGTACTGTTACAAAGTGATGTCTGGGTGAAGTTTAAATTCAGCACATCAACTCAGTAGACATTTAAAGTGAAGTATAATTTTGATTTTAGAATACAAAATTGTTATGAATATTGTATACTTTTATGTTGAGGAAATTTCCATGAGCTCACATGATGCAGGGCAAAAATAAACCTATTTATTTTTAAGAAGAAAGGAAACACCTGTTTGGGGACCAATTATGAACTTCATAGAATTATCAGTCCTAATTACTAAATAGCTACAGGAATCTCATTTAAGCAAAATCAACCATACTTGAAAACTAAACTTAGAATGTAAATGATGCAATCATTCATAATTCATTCTACTACAGAACACAAAAGCAGAGCCTACTGTAGGCTGTTTCTAAATCTTTTGTGCAAATTAATACAGCCAATACTAGATTTTTAAAAAGCTGCTAAGGAGAAATAGATTTTCTGATGGTACTATATTTTATCCATCATTTTATTACCAATCTTAAACTTGAGTACATCTGCTTTAAAAGAAAGACATAGCAGAAAAGGTAAAGCTACAAGCAGGTAAAGCTACAAGCACTCCATGATCTACATTTGCCGCCCAACAGAAATATTAGCTGTTCATTAAAGAATGTTGTATTGCCATTTGCAAAACCATAGTTTCTTGTAACTGTTCAGTTAAATCTTGAATCTGGCAGTAGATAATATCTACTGCCCATACATTAGTGGAATCAATGATCCAAGGTAATTCAAGGATAATTTCTCAGGCAAGTTAACTGAGGGCAAGACCTCAAGATCTCAAATACAGCTACAGCTCTCCTGGGGACAAAGAGAAAACTCTCAAGATCAATCCTTGATTTGAAGGACTCAGGCTTTTTGCAGGCTAGAATAACCACAAAAATTAGTTGTCCAAGCTCAGGTTACTGTTGCCATTACCCTTATTAATGGAAACTCACTATAACTGGTGAGCATCAGTTCATTTTGCATGTCATTTTTATATGAAATTACTTTTTGTGCTCTAAAAAATACCACCCTGCGCATGCTAAATATTAACCCCACAGAAACTTGGTTACTTTGTGCAATATGTTCCAAAACAATTACTTATAGTGTTGTAGAACATAATACATAATAATTTATAGCTTCGCAGAGTTATTCACTTATCAAAGTGCAAGGTTTAACTGGAGCTGAGAAATTTAATGCCCATAGTGTTTCTATGCACCAGTATTAAGTGTTTTGTAAGCCACTATTAATCCTATGAGCAGCTTGGGAAAAAATTTCCAGTAAAAATTATATTTATCAAATTTAGCTCTTCCTCCTATTTGCAAATTGCTTGAACGGATTTTGAGATTTCCTTATTTGTTTGCCATCAATTATTTTTTATCAAACATTTTGGAGAGAAAAACTAAGCCTGCTCACTGATCACAGTTCACTGATGTTGTCAATATATATATAAATATTATGTGCTCCTATACATACAATAATTTGATATTTCATCTCTGTGATCTGCAACTTCAGCAAATATTATTAAATTCCCTGTGGCTCAACATTTTCCCTACAAAAAATGTTGAGTTTCTCCAAAATCTCATTCCACAGACATTCCTAGCAGTAAAACTGGTTTTCATGTGGATTCTACACTACCTAACCACTTGGAGTCTCTCCGTTTATCTCGCAGTGACAATGTCCAACCTGGAGTCGATCCATGCTGGTCTGGCATTCTCAGTGATCCATCTGTGCATAGCACTCACAGGGCTGAATGGCTACATACCATCCTGAAAAATCTCTTTGTCATTAAAGCTGATTTAGGACCTTCTGTAAACTCTTGTTTACTCCTGATTGTATGCAATATCACATATTGCTTCCATCTTTTTATTTAGGCTGGTAAATCATATTAAATGAGGCCTTCTTATAGATGATCACTGGGTGAGTACGTCTTTGCCTGAAGATAGATGGTAAGAAAGGAAGTTTGAAATTGCAGCAAACCATGGATTCCTGTCCTACCTGTCATATTGAATCAATTCACTCAAGCTTTTACTTGAGTTAGTTTGTGAATAGTTGAATTCCCTAGAGGGTGTGCTGAGATTTTTAATTTAATACCGATTACTTCAACAAACACAAGGCATTTGCATTTCTGGGGCAGGAAAAGCAATGCTTAAAGGAAACGTAATCTCATATTTTGAAAATCCGCAAATGATTTAAACTCTCCTACTGGTCACTTTGGATTTCATTAAAGAATAATGGCATGAAAAAAAAAAAAAAGGGAAGCCACAGTATTCCTTCATAATTTGAAAATAGAACATTACAGATAATCGAATGTAATTGTCCAGAGATTCAAAGACGTGTTTCCACAGACAATAATTTATATAACAGGACAGAAAACCCCACTGTCCACTTAGAAGGGTTAAAGGTGAGCAAGTGGGAATATAAGCTATGCTATGCAATCAAATACTTGACATAATTGTATGTCTTTGTGTTTTGTGTGCAAAAACCGCATGAAAATGTGTTCTAAGGGTATTAGTTACTTTAAAGAAATCTTTCTGCACGTGTATTAGGAAGCATGAAAGAAACTACGTAAAAGTTCAAGCATTCTACATGTTTAACCATTTATGAGTTGTTTATGAATATTTATTAACTATTGCTTAAAAGGACAGCAAAAGTGCTGCTTGCCAATTCAGAGAAAGTAAGTGATCTTTGGTTTAATGATTTAACATATAAGCTTTAGGAAATGTGCTTGTTGCTATGGGACACATGCATTTCTCTGACAGAATAGGTGGAAAAGTGACAGAATACACACGGCATTCTCTTCTGTGAAGAATGTCATTCCTTTTGGATCCCTTTGAGTCTACCTGACTTTTTTCTTCTACAGACTTAGTTTTCTATCTTTACCCTTTGCTGCTGAATGGTATTCTTTGCTCATGGAAAAAAATGCATCTAGCAATTGATTTTCCCCTTTCTGAAAGTGAACAGCCTTGTGATGCATTTTTTAAAGTACCTGTTGCATTTACAGCAGTTGAACTGTGACTTATTTTGAAAGATTGTGAAAAAATATTGCTATTTCTGCCAGTAGGAAGTGTGTCATGAATGCAAAAGCTGTATAGGGGAAGTTTTGATTGGTTTGGATTCCTATAAAGACAAACACATAAGTTCTAAAGCAATGCAAAACCAAGGTCAGCTGAATTTTCATGAAAAATCACATCCAAACCAGCACATTGTGCAAAACAGACACAGTGCCATGAAAAGAAGTTCAGGTTGGAAGACTTGAACAGAGGCACAAAGTCACATCCACTGTGTCTGCAGTAGAGAGGTAGAAAAGAAATAAGATTACAGGACATGAAGAGTCATGAGGCAAAACTAAGAACTTCATATTCCACTACAATAACTATTAAAAAAAAAAAAAAAAAGTGAAAATTCTGAGGAACAAAGGGATATCTGCCATATGACCTGAACTGCTTCACAAATTCCTGATTTAAATGCTCTGCAGGAAAAAAAAGTCTGCTATATTGCAATTGAGTTATTAGATCACAAACCAATTCAATTTCAGCTGAATCATGGGACCAGATGCAATGTGAGCCTCAGAAATATTGATAATATTACAAATATTACACTAGAGAAATGTAGTTGAGAGCTGGAGATATACACTGTATGCTCTCTGAGTCCTGTAAGCAAAAATAACCTGTTAATAAGAAATCCGTGAAACAAGTAACGCTATCTCTGGAAGCCTAGGACAGCTGACAGGCAGAAATACCTTGCTGAGCAACAGTGTAGCACAAAAGAGCAATTTGCTCAACAAGTGCCATCAAAAGTACTCCAAACGGAAATAGGGAGGACATCAGCATTCCAATAGGAGAGGGATCTTCCACTTCCAGCAGCCCTGGTAGCCATCGAAGAAGGAGCAAGCATATCTCCAAAGGGGTTGTTACATGTGAAAGCAGCACAGTATGGATCTGCCATCAGACAGTGCTGACAAAGTCTTTTGGTAAACTAGACACCGGCATTGGCTCAGAAACACTTAAGAGTGAAGAATAACACTTCTCACAAATAGCCTGTGAGGGTTCTTGCCTGCTTTGCAACGTTCAGGAGCGACTATTTGGTGTTAAATCATAAAAGCTCTCCTGTCACCTGACAAAGTTTTCTTCATCCTGTGATAAGTACCTCCGAAAACAAGTAACTATGGATGCTTCCAGGAAATCTTCTAGTTTACACTGGGCTTGGTATAAACTGACAGAGGCATTAAGTTCAGAGCAGATAATAGCTTCTATTTAATGAAATGGAAAGGACAAGGAAAAAGTTATGCAGTGCTATGACATCAAGTTTCAGTGACTGCAAACTGAGGAAAGAAAGAACACCAGGCTGAGCATAAGTTTCACTGCTTCAGACAATTTCTTTGTCCATCCAAACCTTAAGAAGGCATCAGGAGAAATATCACCACAAGAGGTAAAGGCACCTTAGACCTCTGGGCTTAGTTCCGTTTTTCATCCTCATTCCTTTTTGCACCCTCATTCCTATATCCAGGACAGGTGTCCTCTACCAGGCTGCAAAGCAGGGCTCCTCCTGCTTCTCTTGCCAGATCCATGTTGAATTCCACGTGGAAATAAACGATGATTGAGAAGTATTAGCAGCACACTACTCTTCTGGTTCTTACCTGAAAGAAGATTCTGATCTAATTCCTACTCTAGTTAATGTTATTTGTACATACTGAAACAGTATTGGCAGGAAAAATATCTTCTCATCCATCTCCTTACACTGTCAAAAAACTTACAAGGTTGTAAATTATGGACTATGGGAATTCAAATTCAATCAGGCAGAGAACAGAACTAGACCAGAATCTCCTACATGCTTCAAAATTTACCTAGTCTTCAAGGTACCAGAAGAGGGAAGATTGATGAAAATTACTCTGACCCATTTGTGAATCTTATCCTGAAAATACCTCAAAAACCTACTCAGCAAAGATAATCCAAATGTGTTAAGTATTTGGGGGGACTAAGCGAAATTGCAACTTTGTTGAATTTAAAGCATGGAGAAAAAAAAGTTCAGCCACCATTTATCCATAATTTATTTTAAAGGGAACTAAGCATACATTCGAGGCAATTTATTCACTGATTTTGTAAGACCCGCACATGCTCACAACTTGAAGCAGATATTGTCACGAAGAATCAAGAGAGGAGGGAGCATTCTGCTGTGCAGTAATGAATATTCAGTTGAGATCATTTCTGGGACAGAAAAGGAAGTGCAAAGAGTTCAGTGATCGACAGTAAACAGACTCTGCCCCATGTGGTCACAGCAGAATTCTGCAAAGGGGACTATTGCCTACAAATACACAGGCTGAGCTGGCTCCAGGACACTCAGACAATTGTAATCAGAAGGCTGAAGGTACTACTGTCTACCAAAATGCTCTGTTCAGACAATGTTGCAGTGAAATGGGATGATTTCTTGCTAAATGGTAATTTCAGTATAAGAAATCGCTGTACCCTCAGTGCCTTCTGCAGAGTCAGTGGGAATGGCAGCCAAGAGACAGGTGATGATGGCATTACAGACAGAAAAGTATCCCTCTGGCAGTGCTGGACCATCACAACACACAGAAATTTATAATGACTGTAGCCTCTGTGATGGGAGACCACATCTGGACTCCAGCCACCCATCTGGACATTCCATCATTCCCCTCCTCAACAGAGCAGGGAAGACAATAAGTTGGGAATTCTTGTGGGTCAAGATAAAAACAGAAAGATCATTTACCAGTTACTACCATGGGCAAAACTGACCTGATTTGGGACAAATTAATTTATTGCCAGTTTAAAATAGAGTTAGATGGCCACAAGCAAAGTTAAAAAAATACCTCCTGCCCAACCCGGGGGAGGCCTTCACTGCCTCACCCTGACCCTCCTACCTCCTCCTGCCCTGAGCTTCTCTGAGGGGCTCAGTCCTGCTGTGGGTTGGGGAACCAGCTGGAATCACCAAGTGCAGATCCCCACACCTGGAGATGGACATCTGGAGCACGAGGCAGCTGGGCATGGTAAGCACAGCAGACAGCCAGAAGGGAGAGTGCCAGGGGTGTGCAAGGGAGCCGGGCTCCATCCCAGCATGGCAAACTGTCAGGCACAGGCACCAGGCTGGGTCTGGTAATGGTGACAATGACAAAGCAATCAAATCCAATTGCAAAATAATGGCCAACAGTGAGCCCATGCCCAAACCCAAAGATAGAACAGGTACTCTGAGTGCTTCAGTCATTCGGAAAAGTAGAAAGAAATGGAGTTTGGAAATCTGCAAGATGGCACCAAGAAGAATTAAAGCAGCAGCAATACTGGTGACAAATTCCCCCTACAAATGGCCACCCAGTGTCAGACTGAGTAGCACACAGTTTTCACAGGAGAGAGAAGGGCTACTGGACAGATTATCCCCTAGGTGAGCTCTGAGCTGATAGGCAGGTCTTAGCAGATGGTCAGTGATGAAGGCTGTAGTGCTGGACCTGCATTCTCTGCTGATGGAAAAGGAAGGAGAGAGGATTTCAGAGAAGATATCAAAGTCAGCTCCTCTATTTATGGCTTGAAGCCAAAATGCTGTTGCAGAATCAGAGATACACGATTGCCACTAGAGAACTTGGAGCAGACAAAACCCCTTAGTATAGAATAGTGCCCTCATTGCTGTACAAGTATCACTTTCCTCTGTAGAAAACCTGTTCCTTATTTGTAGAGGAACCCGTACCTGGAGAAGGGTGTGATGTTTTCTTTAATAGATGGTGCTTGAAGATAAAGTGTAAAATAGATTCTTACCTATATGCTTTAGTTTTTAGTAGTTTCCAGGGGAATATCTGATTTCTGAGCACAGGTTAGAACTAACCAAATTACTTTTATTTTTCAGTGAAAATGGTAGCAAAACATTCAGATTAGACATTATGTTGCACATCCATTAATGCAGAATTTTAATAAACAGTACCAAAAAACCCCACAAACAAACAAACAACAAACAACTCCCCCCCAAAAATGGAAGCTTCATGAAACGAGCTTAAATTTTTATTTGTTTCAAATTTAAAGCCAATTATCTCTGATAATTGGGGGAGTAAGGGAGTATTCTGAAAAGTCAGCGATGCAAAATCCAACACAAATCCAAACTGAAACAAACCTCAGAAGTTTCCCGTTTCATACTGATGTCAAAAACTAGAGCTTTTGTTTGAGAACTTGGACCCCGCTGGGAGCGACCCTGAGCTGTCCATCTGCTCCACCGCGTGTGTTAAAGAGGAGCGGAGGCACTTTGTAAACGGCAGCTGCCGCTCCTGGGGAAGCAGGTGAGCCGAGGGAAGCCGCCCGTGGGCACACGCACCGGCAAAGTTCGCCGGGAGGCAAAGCATGAAAAGTAGGAGTTAGTTTTCAGAGGAAAGTCTCTGCCCGACGCCTTTCCTCGCAGCTAAGGCAAGTGTCGGGATTGCCGAAGAGCGTTCGCAGCGTGGCTGGGGCCAGGCGGGCGGTGGCTCGGGCGGCTGCCGGATTCCGCGGCCGCGCAGCCTTCAGGGCACGGCGTTACTGCGGAGCTGCNTCTGCGGCGCCCCGAGCCCGGGGGTGAGGTGGGGCCGAGCTGGGCTTGGGCTGAGGTGTGGCGGCGGCGAGCCCGGTCGTGGGGGGTTCCGTGGATGTTTTCGGGAGCCCCGAGCCGAGGGGCGGCTGCGGGTCCGGCCGCCGCCCGGGGTACGTGTGTCTCCTGGTACTCGGGGCGCTTTGGAGCTCGGGGCTGCCGGGGCTACTGTTCCCGTTAATTCTTCTCAGGTGCTTTTTCTTTCCAATTATTCTCTCAGTTGGAGCCTCAGCCCTTTTTACTCGTTGACTGAGAAAATGTTTATTTATTTTAAATGATGTTGCCCGTTCTCTGTTGTCTCGGAGCAGACGCGGGTGTGCTGTTACAGGTCTCTTTCCGCAGCATTCATGAATCCCCTTTGCCATCATGAGACATGTGCATCTAATCAGTGAGACGTATGAGACAAATTTATGCTCTGGCAGTATCTCGCCGAACACCGGCACCTGTGAGCATCCTCTCCTCTGACAAGTCCGTGTCCTGATCACTTTGTTCGCTGCACTCACAAAGGTGTATTTTTTCTGCTCCTCAAGGTAGCAATGATTCAAGGTATCTCATATAAGAAGTGGTGCAACCCATGACCCTAAACTGCGTGTGCGCATCAAATGATGCTGGGTGTTAATCTCGGTGGACCGAACGTTCGTGCCTGCCTTGAATGCTTTTTGTTTGATGATCCTTGATGGACTTGCTAAGTGCATTAGTCTGATGAGGCTCAGAGTTTTCTAGCCCCCGGGAGCAACACATTCTGTGAACACCTCTGTCTGACGTGGAGTTTGATTTCAAAGGGAAAACTCGTGATACGGAACGGGTGTTGAGACTATAGAAACTTGATATACATATAATTTCTTTGAAGGAAGAAAAAATCTTGGAGCAATTTTAAAAAAGGAATACAAGGTTTTTTCAGAAATAAAATGCTTGCATTGTCAATCATCAATATAGCCATTTAGGCACACTCTACAGCTGTAGCAATGTTTTTTTATTTTCCGGTTTTATTTCTCTTTCTGTAATGACTTTCAGTTGATTGAATTCCTTTTCTGTCACTCTGGATGTTGATTCCTAATACAGTTTTTAACAGCATTTGTAACTACAGTTCAGTTTATGCCCTTGTTTTAAGGAAAACAAAACAAGTGTCTAGGCAGTGCCCTTGTGAATTTCACAACTTTGAATTTGTAAGATTCATGCCATATTGATCCCTTTGTTGTCTGTGTTCGCTTTCAAATGTTAATACAACTTGGCCCATTTCAGGCAGGTCTTGGTTGAAAAGGTGATATAAAAACGCAGTCGCTGTCTTTAATGGTCATTTTGACTATTCCCATTGTGTGTTCTCCAGTTACAATGTGATGGGAGTTGTAAGTCTGTCCATCTCTTTTCCCCTTCCCCCCCTTATGTTATTCCTCTTCACCAAAATATTTAGCAATCAGGGAGCCTATTTTTCACATAAGTTAAATTTGGTGCCAAAATACACAAAATTGCTATGATTTTTTTTTCTCTAGAAAAATAAGGAAAGAGTTAAGATACGTGTGAGGAAAGGTTTAATACAGTGGAGAACCAGCAATTTCTTTCTTTTGGAGAAGAACCCTTACCAATGTTTATTGAATTTGCTCGTCTGCATGAAGAAAAGAATTGTTGTTTTGTTATCTAGCAGCTGTAGGAAGATTGACAGCTACAAATTGCAAATCCATGAAGGATCTGTCCATGACACAATTTTTAGTTCATTTAGATCGTTATCCTACACATCTTGTCATTTGCAAAATTATATAAACAAGATCAGTAAGTTTGTGGAGAAGATGTAAATGCAGTGAATATACTGTAAAGATTTTTAAGTTCTTTGGGATAATTAGCAGAGCGTGGTCTTGCCTGAAATATGACATTACTACAGTTATTTTAATTCAAATAGGATCACACCATTGTAAACATTACACTGTAGAGAAGAAATACATATTTTGAAACATGCTAGTTCTGTCAGAAAAACATTAAGTGTAATAGTCTTTTTGTTAAGATAAAGAGAACATCCTTGATGTTGTGGTGTGCTTTGCATTTTTAAACAGAATCCAATGAATTACAAACATTCAGTCGGCTCCAAGCAATTGCTGAAACTTCTCAGGACCCCAAAATAGAGAGTTATTTGTATCCTCATAGTCGCATGTTTTCTGCTTATGGTTTCACTGTAAAACCAGAAATAAATAAAAAAGCTATTGTTCTGAAGTTAGTTTTCTCCTAGCTTCAGATCTTTTGTTGGTCTACTTCTGTCTTGTAAATGTATGTTTAAATACCTCAGTGTGTTCAGGTTATGGAACTCTCTGTTGGAAAGTGTGGGAACGCTACGGAAGTGGTCTGGGAGCAGTCTTTGTTGGATCTTGGAAGAGTTAAGGGCATATAATCTGTGGCTGAAGATCAGATTTACTAAATGTCTGAGAAAAAAGGTAGCTGAAACTTTAAATGGTCAGAGAGAATCGTGCGAACTTTAAAGGACATCTTGCTTTCTTACATATTACTTTTCTTAACATGTCAAAACGTGAAAAAATAAATATTTCCTTATCTGTGTTTCTATCTAAATGTTTAGCTATTCAGTTTTTCTTAAAGATGTTTGTAACACAGTTACTGGTTTTCTAATGCTTTTTCATTCTCTGTGGGGTGAAGAACAAACCAGTGGAAATGGTCTGTACTTACAGGCCCAAACCAATTTGCAGCTTGTGAATGCCTCAGTTCATGACTCTTCTTGTCACTGCACACTGTGGAATGTCACTTTCCAAAAACAAATTTGTTTTTGAGCACTGGCTCTGTAAACTGGCATGGCTGTGGGTTGGTTGGCTGAGGTTGCTACGGGCAAAACTGGGTGGTTCCTTTAAGGATGTGGATGGAGAAGGAGTTTGATATCCTCTGCTGTTCACCAAGGATAGGTACTGAAAATTTATTACTGAATTCTGCTGCTATTTACAACTGGGTTTAATTTATTTTTAAATACTGTCTCTTAAACCTTTATCTTGGGAATTAATTCCTGCCTTGGCATTGTATTTTTAAATTAACTCGAACCCGAGTGGATTCAGAATGACAATGTTAATGACAGATGATAAAATACAGGGACTGGAGAATACATACCAGTTTTTCAGTTGGTTTTCCATGCCATACTACAGCTGCATTGATTATCCCTGGTACTCCAGGTGATTTTCCTTGAATGCATTGTGGAGGAACTGAAAATTACAAAAGTGTACATCTGCAGGATTTCTAGGTCATAAAACAAGTCCTAGGTTTGATCTGAAGTAATTGTTGATGGCCCAAGGAAGTGCTTAATGCTTCTCTCCTTTACAGACAAGGAAACAGTCAGTTAAGCATGTCATTTATATGGGGAGAAAAGGCTGTGTCTCAAATAATTCATATGGTGGATTCCTTAATTGTGAACTAATATAAATGGTGTCCAGGAAACCAGAAAAGTCTTCAATTATAAATCAAAATATGAGAAAAGAAAGATGAAGTATTTTTGAAGACTGATACTGGGCTGTGTTTCACAACTAGAAAGGAATGTTATTCTATGAGAGAACTAGGAAGTTCTTCTTTTTTTGATAGTATAAAACACCTATTTCTTCCCTTGTAAGCTGAAGATCACTTGACTTTATCATACAATTCAGATGTTTGAGACAAGCTTTCTTTGGTGAGGAAGAATCATTGTATTTCTCAGTGTGTTCTGCTCCCGTGGCAGGCCTGTGAACACAGTAAGTGCTTACGATGCTGTTAGCCAAGGGCTTGTTTCTTTAGCTCAAGTAGGAAAGATCTCCACTTGGAAGAGAGGCTTTTGAGTCCTTTCTTCCAGAGTAGGAGTTCCTATCAGTTTTGCTGTAGTATTTTTAAGCGGCTTCAATTACATATTCTTTCCTTGGTTTCGCTAGTGGGAGCTCCCCTTTCAGTGTCTCTGACCTTTTTCAGTGAGGTTAGCTTCTGCTGAATCCACCCTGCCTGTTCTGTGAGGTTGTAATTCCCTTTACAAAGTCCACTTTTACCTTTACTTTGTCATTTCTGGTTTTGATCCTATTCCTTCTGTTCTCAGAAATACTTTGTATTGCTTAATCCTTGTTTCCCACTGATACACCATTTCTAGCTCTTTTAGTCAATCCAAAGAACCCAATTCCTTATACTCAGCTCTTTGGTTTGCCTACTAGCTCTAAGATCTCTTTACAGCTACAACTTTTTCTCCCGCCTCAAAGCTAGTCATGACAATGTGACAGCACATATTTTTCTTTATCCAACTGTAGCATGTATCTATGTTTCTGAACTTGAGTTTTCATGCCACTAACACTGCCCATGAAGTTTTCCTGAAGAAAGTTCATCCTGACAAGTAGTATCACTCCTATGAAAAGGAGTGATACATCCATGTTTTTTAAAGCCAGCAGAATTGATTCTAAGGACTTGCATTCTCTGTGTGTGAGAGCAGAACCATTGTGCAGAATGTGACCTATATGATCCTGATTTTCTTTGCTGAAAGTTAACTGCCAAACTGCTGATGGAGCCTGCTTGCTCCTAAACCAAAAGGAAGGAGTCTTCTTGTCACCAGCCTTGCTGCTTTTCCTTGCTAGTCTTGAGGCTCAAAATGATGAGATCTATTCCCTTCTACAGAGTTGAGTTTTGGTCTACAAACTGTATTACAAGGCTCTTTAGGAGAGCCTAAACTCCAGAATTCTATTTCATTATAGCTGCTATAGAAAGGAGTATTCTAGCCCTGCATTTTCCTCATGAATGGTCACTTCCTGCTAGTTCATAACGGGAAGTATTATAATTCCAATATTAGACACATTTTTAAAACTTAAAACTACTTTAAAAATGCTTTAACCTCATTTGTCTGTTGGTGTGGGGTAAGGAAGAGAGTAAGTTCTTCACATATAATGAAAATGCTCAGTACCAAGTCAGATGTAGCCAACCTGAAAATGTCAGACCATAAAGTTCAGCATCTTTGAATTGGGGTTGAGATGAGGGAGACCCACTTATACTTTGTCATTTCAAGTAAGTATTACTTTTTTCACTTTCCCATAATTCAAAGAACAGGTGAATGAACCTGTCCAAGACTGTAAAATTAAAAAGAAAAATCACCTTCAGAAGGAAGAGAAACCAACCATTTCACAGAGCAAAAGATCAAGATGAGACATTTCAGCTATAAATGAGAAATTGCACAAACATTATTTGCATGAGAATCTGGGTTTATAGTGCAAAGTCTAATGAAGTGGTAAGTCCCTTTTTCTTTCATAAGTCATCAAGTCAATAACCAATTTTTTTCAAAACCAGACCTTAATGTTTTCTAGACAGTCTCCTGTTAGATCTGTTACTCATATTCTGCTAATGGATCAGCTCTTTTTTTCCCATTTGAAAACTGCAAAAACCCGCTCTTTCTCTAAGTTGCTTGAGGATGTGAGTAGGGAAGCTTTACCTGCCATTGCCTGGGTAGCTCCAGCAAATTGAAACAACCTAAAAAAAAAAATCTGGGGAGAGTTTTGCCATATCCCTGAACATATAAGATAAAATGTCTTGAACACATGCTGAATTTCCAGAGAAAACAGCTGTGAAACTCTGCACCCTACAGACACACACTCGTGAAGTAGACAGTTTTCTCTTCTTCCACGTGAAGAATTTGTCTCTGTCAGTAGGACACCCTAGAAATGTTTTTGTTTTGATCAAAAGTCAAGTCTTTCCACCAATACAGGAAAACCTTTCAATTTTCTCAGGAAAACATAGTTCACATTAAAGCAGTCGCGTTTCCTCGGAGCAAATTACATAGAGCAAACTGAAGCATTTGCTTTATCATATAGCATTGGTGAAGCGTTTAGTGTAAAAGCACAAGAAAAAGGCTTTTTCTTTCCCCTATGTAAAATGGAAGTGTAATGACCTTTGTAAAAATTATAACTCACTCCACTTAAGACGACATCCTGTAACAGGGAATGTTGGGCAGCTTGAGATAGGCAGTTCCTATCCGGTGTTGGGCACATCCTGTGTAGTCTGGAATATTTTTCTGTGTCTGCACTTGAAAGCCAGTTAAGTAACTACTTTAGTGTGAATTAACACAAGCAGAACACTGTACTGCTGCATCTCCTGCACATTGTGCAGCTTGACAATTCCCACAATATACTTTACACGACATGCCTGTGACTTTGACTTGGAGGATGGAGCTATGCCCTGAAAAGCCATTGCATCTCTGGGTATACAGCTAGCATGTCTACAAGTGCGTGGGTGAGAGGGAGAAAATACATGGTAATAATCCAACCTAGGATGACTGCATTGCTCAAAATTGGAAGAGATGTATATGTTGATGGATGGATGCAGAGAGTGAAAGAGTGTATGTGTGTAGGTATTTATCTGCATGAAAATAAGCTGGAATGAAGATAAAATGCAGTTAAATCTTTAAGCACTGCTATCTGAGAAGTAACACTGTTCTGTAACAATTCTACCCTGTATAAGTGTATTCACATACGTGGTTCAGCTCATGATCTGTGAGTTTGGAGTTTCTGAAGATGGCAATTAATTGCAATACGCAGATTTACCTTTTCAGACTTCCAGTTTTTTTAAAAAGAGTTTTATAGTTTAACTGTGGATGTGTTGAGAGGAAATACATCTTTTTCATGGGGTTTTTGGTTTACTTAAACTGTTAATGTAGACTTTTCTGACTTGTGCATTATTTCAGTGTGCTGTGAGCATCTAATAGACATACTCATTGAGAAATTGTTGGAAATGTTTTTACCACTTTGCTTTCTGGCAGACAGTCTGTAATCCAGTTTGTCAAATGAGTTTTCTTGATTGTCTTGCAGCATATGCAAAGTATTTAAAAATGTCATAATTGCCTCTGAAGAGTTGGGGCAGGGGGAGAGAAAAACACAAAAGAAACCAGACAAAAATTCAGCTTTCTATTATTATGTAAGTGTAAAGAAAATGGTGCTGTATAAAGGCAACACAAAAGATATAACAGGAGTGTTATAATGAGAGCAATTAAATGCTTCAAAATTCTGGCTTCTAGTTGATCGGGGGTAGGGGGAACACAGACTGCTGTGTAAAACATTGAACAAGCTAAACTTAAACTATGAAATGCACTTGCGGGCTGATTGTCACATCTATAAATACTTGAGGTGTATGTTGAGGACTTTAAATGTGGGGTTCTTGCTAAAGTTGATGGGTGTCCCTCCGCCTCCAAGTCCACAGTTCAAAACTGCTATAAAGATGAAAATCAACTTTACTTCTGTTACTGTGATATTTAATGTGTTTTAGAATGAATGTAAGCAATTGCCATCTCTCTCTTCCTACAGAATTTACAACTTACACTGACTTTGTTACTTACACTGAAGCATGGAGTGTTTTTTTCCTAAGTATTATGATGTTTGGGTTATAGGTAGTCTTAAGTTATTGTTTCTTCTATGTTAACTTACATTCTTTATACTTACAATATTTGTCAGGAATCCGTGGAGGGCAGAGATGTAAACTCTTAGCAAACAGACAGGGCTTCACAGAGAAGTGAGGAAACACTTTGCAAGATTCATGGTATGAATTAAGCTGCTAGTTGATTAGCTTTTGCTGCAATTTTTCCAACCACTCAAGAAAGGCCAGTGTGTGGTACAATAAATCTTGAGATTTTAGAGGCTGATATTCTTGTATCTTAGCCTCTTGCTTTCTAAAATGTCAGTAAGGCTTGTAAATCAAATGGTTCTGCTTGGTATTCTGGGCAGTGTGCCTTCGAAGCCAGGCCACGATTGTTGCCTTTTGGATGAAACCCCCAAGAACTGACTGTGTCAAATTGTACTCTGTGTGGGATAAGGCCTTCTCGATCTGTTGCCAGGAGGTGTCACTACAGCTCGGGAGTAACAATTTTGTTCCCTTGTGACACACTTCCATAGCGTCAAGGTCTGATCTCAGTGCTGGTGTCATCAGATGCAATAATGCACAGCCCTTTATCATATGTCTGGGGATAGAGCACTGAGGCTATATATCTCTAATTGATATACAGTTTGGTAAAGAGATGTGCTAATGTGTTGGTCCTCAAAAATACCTTTCCTATGTTGAAATGGAAATGTACATGCCGTGGATCTCACGTGCATCCTGCCTTTGGGGGATGCATGTGTCCACAGGGCAATGGAGCAGCTGTTTGTACTCCCTGGGCCCTGTTCATCTCTCAGGGTTGTAACAGAATCTCAGCAGTCACCGATCAAACTCACTGCACTAGAATTAGCATGGCAAGATATCTGTCGAAAACAGTGAGGGTGAAAACATCAGTCAGAAAAAGCTGGAGTCATGAGTAGGTTTGGGAATCATATCCTTGAATGCTACTGATACCACTCTTGCAAAACAATTTAAATAATTTATTTTAATGCATGAGAAGCTTTTTATTCTCAATCAGTTTTGCACAGCATATTATATGTATTTTATACAGCCTGCTAATGAGCTGAAGACTTGTTAATTATATGTGTGTGGAATGGCATGGCTGCTGAATTATGCACATTATTTTTCTTTACAACGAAGCCTTGGTCTTAACTGTATCTATCCTGGTTGAAATGTACGCCTTGGGTAGCTGTTACGAACTCATCTGTTCATACTATTTCATTATTGTCAGTCTTAGGGTTTTTGTTGTGTGAAGAGTCAACCTGAAAGCTGGGAGTGTTAGCTGGGCAACCAAAAAGACATGCTATCTAAAAGTAGCTTTCTGTATTGCATAAAACAGTTATTATTGGGAATGTTATGTCTCCTGAAATAAAAAAGTTTAGTGAAGGAGTGTAAAATCTGTAACGGTTCATTTAATTTTCCTTCTTTATCCGTCTGGTTGGAAATTCATTACAGTTTTCTGATTTTGTCCTCCTGATGTGGAAAAAACGTACCAAAAAACCCTGAAAACTGAACAACAATTCAACAAAAACTGAAGTTATATGTGATGTTTACAGCACAGTATTTTGTATTACCAGATCAGTGTTTTGAGAGTTGGAATGCAAGTAGAAATAGGTACCTTCTTTCCTGAATTCATTCTGCTTACATAGAATATAAATTGTAATGGTAAAGCTGATCAGCTGTTTCTTACCTTGAAAAATTCCAAAAAGCTACAAAATTTGTGCAATGCTGGTGATACTGGTTACTTAGTGAACGAAATGGTTTTATGTAAACTTGCTGTCTAGTATAGAATTTGAATCATTATGTGCAAAGAAGATTTTCAAAATCCCTGTGTCTTTCGCTATGAATTATTCATATTAATGCATAGAATCACAGAATCACAGAATCAGTAAAGTTGGAAAAGACCATAGAGATCATCAAGTCCAACCTATCACCTGTTACCTAATCTAATCTAGTCAAACCTGTTACCTAACCTGTTGCCATCCTACTACCAACACACCATCCTACCTATAACACACTACCCTAATATCTAGGTCATACCACCAAGAACTTCGTCCAACCTTTTCTTAAACACCTCTAGGGACGGTGACTCCACCACCTCCTTGGGCAGCCCATTCCACTATACTTACATGTAGCTCAATGTGTTGAATGGGCTTATGTTTAATTTACGTATGTTGGAGGACATGCTTGTAGGTCTAGGGGACACATGGAACCCTTGTTTTGCATGGAACCTGGAGCTCTAACTCCACTCATATTTAAACTGGGAGGCTGCTGGTAAAGCCGGGCTGTGCAGTGCTCTTCAGTGTGTGTGTGTGTGTCTTGTCTTGTAAAGCCTCCGCTGGTGAAAGATGTGCAAAAAAAAGTGAGAACCTAAATGGAAAACTTGCACAATTTTGTCAGCTTGACGTTAGGCATCTCTGTCACTTCCTAATCTTCTCCTGGTGCATTCAGGTTTCGTTCTGACATTTAAAGCAGTGGGTTTGACTCAGGGCCCTTAAGTGGATGGGGATCAGTTTGTGTCAGCAGTTTTTTCCAGTCAGTGTCAGAGTACCCAATTTATTGAGCTCTGTCCTCTTCCCAAGCTGGAGGCTCTGTGGATGAAACAATCCTGTGTCTGGGCAGCAGAGGTAGTTTGAACCAGGATTTCTATCACATTGGGAGTCCTAAACTTAAGCAATGTCATGATTGCAGCAGGGCTGGTAGGCTGAAAGTCTCAACTGCTTTTCAGTGGCAAACATTGATTGATTTTGTGTGTTTGTTTTTGAAAGAAACACACCCAACAAAACAAACAAAAAACAAACCCAAAGAACACCCCAACAAAAATGTCTCAGTTTTCAGTTTAGAAAAAGTTGGTCTGCTTTTTGTTTGATTGGTTTTCTGAAGAAAATTGTGTTGTAAAAGCCAAAGATTTGTGCAAGTGGGTAGAAAAAAGTAATATTGCTGAAGATTCCTTAAACTTTGTGGGGGCAGAAGAAGGGAAGAAAAGCAAAGCTTTATATTATTCATGTAACAAAAAGAATCACAGCTTTATTCAATACCACGTATTTTTGAGTTTCTCAGTTGAGATATGGCTAAAATAAGCAGAAGAAATCAGTGAACCATCTTGATCCCAGGCTCCATGAGTCAGTATTGCCTTCAACAGAGTTTTTTTACTTTCACTTGAAGACCTGATAAGAAATTGTGTGTGTGTTTACACACCCAGAACAACATTAGTGAACTTCACATTGAGCATCTTCTACATTTTTCTCTAGATACGGGGATGTTTTTTTGATTCACAAGCAACTTTAAAACAAAACAAAAACCCCAGCATTCTGCATTCTTTCTGAGTATGTGCATCTTGGACATGTACTCATAGGGAGAGGAACAGGTGCAAAGAAAAAAAAAATCCTAAATTAGCCTGAAGGCTTCTTCAGTCTTTGTTATTGTTTATACAGAGTGTTCGAGAGATTTCATTTGTTGTGCTAACATCAGCTTGTTTCAAATAAGCCATGAAATGACTATTAGACAGATTATCAGCCTTAAAGGATTATATGCATCCCTCATGTTAGGTGCTGTTGCAATATAAACACAATAACAATAATCAGCTTAGTTAAGTTCAAGTAGGTGGTCTAAAGGGAAAAGTGCATTTTCCCTCCATCTTCAGCAGTGGAACATGTGATTATGTAGAAAACTGGGGGAATTGCTTAGGGGCATTTTGAAGTCTTATGTTCCAGGTAACTGGGATTGTTTCGTTTTTCTGGGTGTTCTTTTAACATAGTGATTCATGATATGATATGGACATGAAAAACCTCACTTTTCTTGTCTGGTTTGTAAAGTGGCATATCATGGCAGGACAGTGAGGGAATTTCCCTTCCTAGCTAGTTGATGACCTTACAGTCATTCAAGTTTCAGTAATGAAAACATTTTTTTTTTTTCCTTTTCTGTACACAATATTGATTTCTTCTTTCTGCCTTTGAAACATAGAAGCTTTGCAAGTAAAGAGACTCTGTGCTCGTTTCCGTCGATGGCATGGAAAGTGATGCTAGGAGGAGGGCCGTGCTGGTGATTTGTGATGGCTCCTTCCATAACAGACACATTCTGTTTTCCTCCAATTGTCTAAATTAATTTGTTTCTTGGAAATAAACAACTTGCTTTTCTGGCTATTTGTAGTAGTAGATGTATGTGCCAAGCTCTTCAAAGGTCGTAGCAAATGTTTTTTATCCCTAGAAGTAACTATAAAACCCAAAGAAGAAAATGGAGCTGTGCAGTTACCTGTGGGGATTGAGAGATTGAATGAGTTATTTTTAAGCATTTCGTTACAGGGCTTAATTAACTGCTTGCCAAACTTTGTAGGTTAATATCAATTGTTCATAAGCAATTTGGGGAACAATTTATTGTACTGTCTTGGAGAAATTTCATGTGACCAAGAAAGTGTTTGAGGTAAGTAGTCGGTGTGATTTGAAAATATTTTCCTTTCTGCAGTATTTCTTTGGGTGTTGTATGACTGCTATTAAGCCATGATAGCTTTAATTTTGACAAAGGGTATTGTAATTAAGACCCTTTGTGGCAAAATACTATAATAGAAGTAAATATGGGGAAGAGATGCACTTTTAAGAATTTGAAATAAAGCCATAGGAATTATGGCTAATTGGAGAAATTCAGAAAGCCTTTTTTTGGTTGATTTTGGTTTGGGTTGGGTTTGTTGGGGTTTTTTTTCTTTATTTTTACAGTGGTTTAAGCTTAGTTTAGAAAATCTAATGGAAATCCCTTGACTTACTGTAAAGAAAACTAGGAGGCAGGAGGTGCTGTAGTGGTTAATAGCCACCTTATGTAGCTTTGGGATGACAGAAGACTATTCAGGAGTGAATATAAAACTCAACTAAGTGAGTTTCAAAGTAGGGGCTCAGGAAGAATGCAGAGTATGTTGTGAGAAGCTCTCTCATACGCTGGAAGTCTCTAGATAGGGGAAAAAAGGTTATTTACTACAATATTATGAGCTACGTAATTTTTTTTATTTGACCTGGCCGAGATTAAAGTACATTTAGAACAGCAGGTTTTCAGATTTTTTGCCATGACCTTGGTTTTGATTCTTCTTTATGGATTGTCCAGACAGAGGTGTCAACATGGTCTTATATTGCAGAGAGCATCAATATGTAAGAAATGCAGGGCGGAGGGAGGAAATCATCTTTATTTTTTGCCCATCCTGATCCACAAATAAATTTTGAGTGGAATGAGCAAGAAACTGATTCCACTTGAATTGTGGTTGAAGAAGGGCATTTCATCCTTCTCTCTCATGCAAATCCAGTTTGATTTTTTTTGGAAGTGAGATGCTATTACCCTCAAATCTGCACTAGCTTTCCTCACTGCAATAGCTTTTTGCTTATAGTAATGCACAACATACTGTATATTTTTGCCACAGATTGATCAGTAGGAACTGAGTGGAAGCATACATTAGTGAGACAATGTAAAGGTTTCACACTTCTGCTTCTGTCGTGTGTTTGAAATAAATGACAGACTGCAGGACAGCAATTCTCCCTCTCGTTTGCACTTTCTCTAGGCACCAAGGAAAAAATTCAGAAGCCTAAACATAGACATCTAATGCCATTTTAAATGCTTTGGGTACCTGAGACATCTGTCAGGGCTAGCAGGTGTGACAGATGACTTAATGCCTTTCTTAGCAGCAGTTGAGAGCCACGGTGGGATGCCCTCGGGCATCTAAAATAACACCAGATATCTGTGTTCAGGTACCTGCATTGCTCCTGACTGCTGTAAAATCAGTATATCAGGTAAAGATGGTTTAAACAATGTACAGGCATATTTGTATGTGTTTAAGAAATCATCTGGAGTAATTTGCAAGTGAAAATTTGTGATAAAAATGACATTTATCTAAATTTTCTTGTGTATCAGTTTAAATTGCTTTAAAAATTGCTTGCGGTACAACCTCTATGCAAATTTGCAGTTGTATAACAAGTGAGGTGGGGGCTTTGTTTTTTAAATGATCAGTTACAAAGCTCTGTATGATCCCTCATATTAAGCTTGTTGTGTTTTGAACTACAGAGGTTGCTGCTTGTAAGCCAACCAGTGTCAAATTCACATCACTTGATCAGGCAGATTTCCAGCAGTTTGAACAGAAAATGACTGTTTCCATCCAGCTGGTGCCATTGCAGAGATAAGGCTGCAGTTTGTGGAGTGCAGCGTTGTGATCAGACACAGCCTTTGCCCAGGCATGCATGTGGCAGTGAAACTGTGCCACCAGCAGAACCACAGAACATCCTGCACTGGAAGGGACCCACAAGGACCATTGAGTCCAAATCCTGGCTCTGCACAGCACTGTCCCCAAAAGTTACACCATGTGCTCAAGAGTATTGTCCTAATGCTGCTTGAACTCTGTCAGGCTTGGTGCTGTGACCACTTCCCTGGGGACCTTGTTCCAGCCACCCTCTGGGTGAAGAACCGACCTAAGCCTCCTCTGGCAAACCTTCAGGCCTTTCCCTTGGATCCTGTCACTTGGTCACCACAGAGAAGAAATCAGTGGTCTCGCTCACTTAAGAGGTCCTTCACACAGCCAGGCTGGGACCTGTACCAGCTGCTGTCATCCTGCTTTTATCAGGGGCAAAGATGCAGGGGTTGGGAGAACTGAGATTCACGTTCTCTCTGTAGCAGATAAGAAAGAAGGAACCTGTCACCTTATGAGCCATTCCTTGAATGCATTGTTAGTTTAGAAGTAAGTGCAGCATTTTGTATTTTGAGGTGTTTAGTAGCCAGGTAATGTATATATTTAAATAAATTCAACAATTTCTAAATGACATGTTCTGGAAGTAGCAGTTACCCATTGAGCTCTGTAATCAAAAAGAAATGTTGAGTATTTCAGTATTCCATTATGTGTTTATACTCTCCATAGTCAATGTGTAGTTAAACAATAAGGCACAACAGGCATTAATCCCTTTTAAATATACTCAAATATGTCAAAGGTATAGTTGGGAATGAGCTGGAGAGTGTGTTACTTCAACTAACTGAGTGGTACAATAATCTTTCAGGAATTCATTACTGGGGGCATCTCATTGCTGTTATGAAATGGATATTTAAATAAATAAATAAAATCCTCAAGGAGTTTCTCTCTGGTTTACAGGGGATTTTAACAGGAGTGTGGCCTCCCTGGTGCTGTATTCTGAAGATGTTTGATTTATTCATATCAAGACCAATGTGCTACACAGTCATAGCTACCAGAACTATCGAAACTACAAAGTCTTTCGACAACTGCAGTCAGTAGTCCAAATAACTTTTCCAGTACATACTATCCATAATTTATTCCAAGCAAAACCAGAAATAATTTGTGCTAAAGTGATGAAAATCATAATGCAGTGCAAGTCAATTTTATTTTTTAGAAAGATGGGAAGTAAATAACATGAATTACAATAGCTCTTGACACTTTGCAGTGTGGAACATCTAGCTAAACAGTGCATTACTGCAAAGTACAGGAGGAACAAACAAAAGTAGCAGATTTGTTTCTTTTTTCCTTTTTTTTTTTTCTAATATGCAATCACAGTACAAGATGTTTTTAATTTAAAATATGGAAGTGTATATTTTCATAGGTTTTAACATCTGTTCCTTTCCAATTGTTTCCTTAACAGCTATTCTTAAATATTTCAGAAAAAAACCCAAGGGCTTATTAAAATTGTAGTATGAAAGCTTAGTTTTTTCAGGGCACACAAGATGTTACCTCCAAAGAAATATTAGTGAATTACTTCTTTCCCTTGACTTTAATGATTTTATAATTATACTTTATCTTAGAGCAAATCTGCCCAAGTTCACTGTTTTCCATCTTTAGTGGCTAAAAGCTAATCTTGCCCTGGAATGTG
This sequence comes from Pitta sordida, assembly GCA_013390025.1. Taxonomy (NCBI): domain Eukaryota; kingdom Metazoa; phylum Chordata; class Aves; order Passeriformes; family Pittidae; genus Pitta; species Pitta sordida. Next base: position 22,825 of record WEKX01012579.1, on the reverse strand, counting down.
GACAGATGGGAATAACCATTGTAACCATTAGTTATGGCTATTTCTGTGCACAAAGTCTTGGTTTTATTCCGAGGAGGAAAACAAACAAATTCATACACATCCTACCATGCTTTGGTTGCTCTCTGTATAGTGATTAACTGGAGCACCATGGCACGGAGTATTTTCATAGGCTGGAAGCAATGACTGCAACATTGACATGGGAAAAGAATGTTGTATTATGAGATATCACAATTAAGAAGCAGGCAAGAATGTAATGACTTTATTCTCTTATGGGGTTATATCTTGCCAGATGTGAATTTAAGAAGGGTGTTTTCTGTTAACACCATTGGGACCTGTTTTTGGTCATCTTTATTGTGAGGTATGACCTCACAATTTGCATATGAATATAAAATTCAAACGAAGCCTTTGGTTTATTTTATATAGTGTTTTTTCCTGGCATTCAGAATTGTAGTGCTAAAAAATTTCATTCTGCTTTTAGGAGCTACCTGTATTTTGTGGTCAGCGAGGGAGGCTGAGGAAAGGGATGGGCTTGTGGAACTGGCTTGATGGTTTCTGTTCCAAGCTGTGTGTGATCCTATGAATTGACAGTTGTTTCTCTTCCTGCTGTTGTACTCTAGTGCTGCAGCATTTCGCAAATGTGATCTGAAAAAATAAAAACAAAGTAACCAGCGGTATTGTGACTATCCTAAGAGTAAAAAAGAAAAGAAGAATTTTCATGTTAAATCTAATGGCAAGAAGTGTATAAAATTTTGCAGCGTTTCATAATGAATGGCTAAACCAAACCAATTAAAGTAGAACAAAATACATTCCTTACCCTTGCTAGCAAACAGTTCACTATAGTTTAAGGATATACGTGTATGTATATTATCTGTAAACTTCTGATGCTCATGTAGACACCAATACTCTCTTACTCTTTATTTAAATATCCTTTGAGTCCGCAACTTTAGTAGATGGAAACTAGATATTCCTAAACTTGAAAGTCTTCTTCCATGACTCTAATTGTTTAATTGACAATCCCTGGCCCTCCTCAATGTTTTCTAGTGTTGTATCATGTAATTGCATTATTGTATTTTCAGTGTTTATTCTATTTCTCTATGTGCTAATATTTTTTCCCTGTGTATTTGCAGTTCAGATTGAAGCTAATGTGTAAGCAGAACTGTGCAGGGGAGAGTTCTAGCAAATGGCACTGAAACTCCTTTAAAACATTTTATAAAATGTCTGCAGCAAGCTCTGCTGCTTCTCAGTTCTTCCTTTCTCCCTCTTCCTTCTGACTTCAGCCAGGACCCAAACCTGCTTATCTCCAGTGCAGAAGGAGGGATTTAATTATTGATTCCTGGCTCATAGACCCTGAGCATGTCACTGGCAAGTCCAAGTCCACCCCAGTGCAGTCTGGCAACTGCGAGTGAACTTGTGTGCTGCCTGTGAGCTGTTGAGGAATTTTCCTGGCCTGGATTCTCTGCTTCCTCCTGCTCTAAACCTGCTGTGAGCTACAGCAAGGCTTTAAAGTGTGGAAAACTGGAATGTGCAAAATACATTTGGATTCTTTTCCCTTGTTGCTGTCTTTGAACTGGCTTAACTTCAGAGGTCATGCCAGGGGAGGGCTGAATAACCTTACTGATAACAGCTAGTTGTTAAAGCTGGATTGTTTTGTCCAGCTGCTCTCAAAGAGCAGTCCACATTGTTCCTTCTGGACTGCCTTGCCTCGTGTTTGAGTTTATTAATTTGCTGTACAAGTTTGTTTTACAATTTACCATGTCTTCTCCAGAGACAGGGCAATTCATTATGTCACTCTGCCTTCATCTCTTTTTGCCTTGGTAACCACACTCTGGGAAACTTAGGAAGGGAAAGCCCTGGTAGCACATTTACTGAGAGTCTGGAGAGAAAAGTAGAAAACTGGTTAGATCATTAAGATCTGCGTGTTTTCACTCACTGACTCAATTCACTGGTGGGTTTCTTGAGTTTTGTTTTGTTTTTCCTTCACTCTTTCCAGAACAAGAATGTAACTTCAGTTAGTCCTACTCCTTTGGTGAAGTTTAGACCTTTCAAATCCTTTCTGAGCTTCAGAAGTAGAAGAATTAATGCTTGTTAAAAATGTCTTTAAGGATGAGAGAAAAAAGATAAGTGGCAGAGTTTTATTGCAGGCTCTACTTGAGCCCTGATTAAAACCTGCTAAATCTGTCTGCAGAAATTCTTTGGGAGGGTAAGCAGTCAAATCAGTTTTATATGAACGTTAAAACCTTTATTTTGGTAAACCAGAAGTGCTTTTTTGTAGATGCTGTGTGGAAAGTGAATTCAAAATACATAATTACAAAAAAAAAAAGGCTACTGTAGCATACATACTGATGCATGTCAAATTACTCTTTTAAACTGGTTGAGGGTATTAAAATTGTTTTTTGTTTTCCAAATTGGGTGTATCTTTCCAGGAGAAAATGTATAAAAGACTGAAAATTGTTGCATGTAATTAGCTGCAGCTTGCAGTGCTTGTTATTTACTTTTCTTCAGCAAACTCTACTGCATTTGCGCCACACCTGGTGATGCTACAGATGCTGAAGGAACTTATCACAGAATCACAGAAAATTATGAGTCGGAAGGGACCCACAAGGATCATCTAGTCCAACTCACCGTCTAA
>WEKX01012579.1:0-20062 GCA_013390025.1 Pitta sordida | reverse complement strand
TGGTGTTATTAAAAACAGAGGCGAAGTGTGCATTGAGTATTTCTGCTTTTTCCTCATTTTTGGTTACTATGTTACCCTCTGCATCCAATAGGGAGTGGAGGCTGTTACTGCCTTTCTTTTTACTGTTAATGTACTTATAGAAGCTTTTTTTGTTGTCCTTGACAGAGACAGCTAGGTTGAGCTCCATCTGGGCTTTCGCCTCTCTGGTTTTCCTCCTACACTGCTTAACAGCTTCCTTAAACAGACTCTCATGTATTACTGCTTGAGTGGTGAGAGGTTTTGAAGCATTTAAAAGTGGAAGTGTAAGAGGAGAGAGACATTCCTGAGGGGTTTTATGCATATCTAGATACAGGCATCCTGTACAACCTATCCTGTGGTATTCTTACATGTAACTGACAACACCAGAACAAGGGGAGGTTTAGACTGGATGTTAGGAAGAGGTTTTTCACAGAGAGAGTGATCTCTCATTGGAATGGTCTGCCCAGGGAGGTGGTGGAGTCGCCATCCCTGGAGGTGTTTAAGAGAATACTCAATGAGGAGCTCAGTGACATGGTCTAGATAATGGGAGGTTTGGATGGATGGAGCATGGTGCCCGTGGTTCCACGCTTGTGGGCCTGATCCCTGGGTGGGCGTTCGCTTGGGAGTTGGACTAGATGATCCTGTGGGTCCCTTCCAACTCAGAATAACCTGTGAACCTGTAAACTGTAACTTGGCATGCCTCCTAAGAGACACAAGAGTTTATATGAAATAATTCTTCCTATGGCGTAACGCTGCCCTTTCTAAAACTGATTTTAAGATGCAAGATACTAAAAGTTATTCCTGCTGTAATTGTAACATTATTTACTGTTGGATCTTCATATTTTGTTGGACGTACTGCTATTCCACAGTTTAATTTTGTTAAGTATATATGTAAGTGTGTATATAAACAAGAAAAATCTGAACAATAATTCTGAATCGTCTGTTAGAGGATTTCTTCTGCATTTGTCGTTGCAGTATTTATTGAAGTAGGAGATACACAAAAGCATTTTCAGCCTTTTGAGTGTGAATCTTTCATATTGTGAGCAAGTCTGTCTGAACTGTGTTGTGTTTTGTGCATGCATGTGCACATAATACCAATCCTGTGGGGAAAGGGATTAAGCACAGAATAAACTCATACTTTGTCCATGTGGCGGGAATGGATGTTAAGGGGGAAAAGAGCCATATTCAGAATTGGAGAATAAATACATATTCTAGTCTTCTAACTTAGTGCACAGAACTGACCTCTCCCATAACTACTTCACTCACTGCAGAAATGGCTTGTGTGGTCTACAGGGCATCTGTAACACATACACTGCTAATTCAGGGTGAAAATTCAGTGATGAATGGGTAATCCCATGGACTGATCAGAAATATAAGAATTTTTGCCTATGCACGTGTTGGATTTTTATCAGGCTTCCATAGTACTTGTTGGTCTGCTGCCGAGTGAATAAAAAGAATTTAGATCTTAGTCTAAAAATATGGTAGTTGTAGTCATATACTTTGCATCCAATCAATAAGTGCCTTTCAACACATCCTTTGTTGCTGAAAGCAAGTATGCAGTATAACAATTCTAACTCCTCTGCTCAGAGATGACATTGAGTAAAAGCTGGTAAGGAAGCAGGTTTGTAGGAGAAGGGAGCTGAATACAGAGAGGTTACAGGTGTATCATAAGGTCAGTGGTTATCTGTGCAAAGCACTGCACAGCATCTAGGCTATTGCACACTTCATGTTCTCCTTTAGGAGGAAATGACACAGTTAACATTTAGGTGATGTGTGAAGATAGCAGATCAAAGTTGTTATTGACATAAGCAGATACAATCGCACCGGCATGTCCATTGTGGTCTGCAGTTTTGGAGCTTGGTATTAACTGTGAAAGGAGCTAACAAAGCCAGATGAGCAGAAAGCAGGGCGGCACATGGAATTGATTTTTGACAAGTGAAAAACTGCTCATACTGGAAGAACTCCATGTACACATTGCTTCTTTCTTTTCAGCCTCATGTACAGCAGTGCTCCACCATCAGCTTTCTTTCAGGTGATAAATCATTTTGAGGTCTCATCTACTTACTGACTTCTGGTGTATGTGGAATAAGGCGGGAGAATCTATCCCTGGTGAACCTAATTATATCTCTGTGACTGTGAGAAATCAGCTCTTTGTCTCAGAAAGGATTGTCTGTTTCTAACACAACCTTATGAAGCCACAGCAAACCCAGGGAGAGGGGGAAGAAACAAGCATCCCAGGAGTATTGTGCTGCCATTTTGAGGAATTTGCCCATCCACTTAAGAAAGGAGAGAGGCACTGGCAAGTCTCAGTGTTTGTGCCTCCTCCTTGTTCTCACAGTAACTTGGAAATATCAAGATATTGTCTGAAATACTGTCGTTAAATATGTCCTGTTCTAAGGAAATGTTGACAAAATATGAATTTCAGGGAACTTTATCTTGATTGAAAAAAGACTTCACATGCCATAAATCACTTTGATTGCATTTGCTAAATAAATGGTATGCTATGGCAATAACAGAGAATATAAAAATCAGAGTTGAGGGCTTACCTTTAAGGAGAATGACAAATCCACCTTCAATTGTGTCGTTTTTCACACAGAATTTCTAGGGTGCTAGAAAGGGAGAAAAATAGTTTCTAGGGGAAAAAAGTCCCAACCTAAAGGCAATACAGAATTTGATGCTGATGGTGATCCAGTCTTAGTGTTCCAAAAATTGCTGGAGTTCTCACATTTTCTTCTGCATTTTTAAATAGTTTCCCCCCCTTTTTTTTTGTGTGCTTTTGTCTGTGTCAGTGGATTGTACTGAGTTTAGTCTGATGCAATCACGTAATGTGTATGTTAGCTTATTAATTGAGATTAAAGTTTAGTTAAAATACATTTACACAAATGAAAAAATAATATCCTAAATTATTAGAATGGTAGTATTTTTTTCTCTTTTATTAAGAGATAGCTTTATCTTTTGCCTGTCCCTTATCTGACAGTTGTCCTCATGCTCTCCCTGTCAATCACCACATGCACGATCTTTGGTCTACTGTTGTGGAGGCAAATTCTTACAATCAAGAGACAAAATGGACTGGTTAATATTGTCAAAACATTTGTCAATTTTTCATATTAGGTGCAAATTAAAAGAAGTATTTTCCTAAGCAGAGCTACTGATAGGAGGTATAGTAATAATGAAAGATAATTTAAAAGCATGACTGCACAAGCAGAGCAAGCCTTTGAAAAGGTCTGAACGTATGACTGTGACTGAATAAACCCATTAATTCCTTACACGTTTCCATTCTTATTCCAGGCAAGTGAAAATATGCAAAAATGAAAATATGCAACTCTTTAATAGCAGCTCTTTGCCACAGCAAAGGAAGGTGTGCTGTATGCAGGATATCACAGTACATATGTGGTTGCCTATAAAAAGTTATGCAGACTGGCAACACCATATTTTCTGTGTCAGAATAAAAATTATGTATTTTCTGGAGTGAATATTTTGCTTATAGAATTTCCCTGACTGATCATGTTTCAGTTGTATCATGCTGAAGGTTTAACAAATTTGAGTAAATGATTTACAAATTAAGAAAAACACACCCCCTATCTCATTTATGATGTGCAGTGGGGAAACAGAAATAAACTACTGAAGCATTACAGCTTTTGTCCTACTGTTGACCGAACTAGTCTTGTGTGGTTTTAAATGTTTGAGTATAACATTGGGGGAGTCACTCAAATATATAAATATAAACTGGAGAGGTGCTGCTATGATACATTGATTGGCAAATTTTTTTAAAAAAAGTCATTGTAGAGAAGTTCTGTCATTCGGCACTAGACCAGAAAGGATGGATCTTGCTTGAAGACAAAAGAACTGATGAATTGTTTGGCTGGATTTACAAGGAAAGAGTAGTTAGATAAAGGGTCCTGTAACTGTTCCCTAATCTTTTGTTGCCCATTTCTGAACAGCTTTAACTAGACCAAGGTCCTAAATGACTCTGCATAATTGGAGTCTGTGTTGCTGTTCTCTATCCCAGATATTCTTTCACAGTGTAGCAAAGGGAAAAAGTCTAGTACAGGGCTTGATGCTGTAAGCAGTTTACAAATGCATGGGACTTCTTCCCATGAGCTTCTCTGGCACATCAATACTTAAATATTTGGTAGAAGAAGTCTCCTGAATATTTGGCAGACATGAATAATTCTGACATGATGGGGAAATATGGGGACAGAAAATATAGAATACGAAGGATTATTTTAAGGAGAGAAACTAGGTACAGGGGGAGCGAAGAAGACATAAGGAAGAGAGTAAAAAGGTTGCAGCTGAGGAAGAGAAGGTAAGGTGATAACGGGAGGAGATGCACTTTTTAAATAGATGTATGAAGAATTCCACATTGAAACCAAAAGTGAAGGAAGCCAAGAAAAAAGAGAAATTGAAGGAGGGTGGTTATTTCAGTCTCTTAAACTAATAACTTCTCAACCTCTTCCTTTTTAAAAAAAATCCTTTTTCAAGTCAAGGAAATTTGAGAATATATCGATAAGACTTGCTTTGAAAGTGGCTGACAGCAATCAGGAAATTTGGAGTTAATGCTAACACTATCTCTGTTGGCTATTGTCCTTTCTTACTGGGCTGGCTGGCACTTGTTGTCCTAATCTTTAATACAAGATGTATTGTGCTTCCTATCAGAAACAGGACACAGTACCCAAATTGGTACACCCATTTCTCCTCTTGTCATGCCTTGTTTAGACTCTGCTTCAGGTACTTTTAAATGAGAATTTCTGAAATCTTGGAATTCAACTTCTAGTTATTAAACATGATCCTTCAGACCTTGTGTGGGGAGTAGCTGCTCCTCATTCTGTGTTTGATAAACACTTCCCTGCATATATAATAGAATGGCCCTGAATGAATTCATATATGCTTTTGCCTTAGGGAGAACAGCAAGGTTAGGTAGGTGACTCTTCAGTAAAATCTTTTGTCTATTGACATTATTTTTAAACACTTCTTCCTCAGGCTATGACAATGTGTACTAAATAAATGACAAACATCATACCTAACAGAGTGCATGCTAACTATTTCAGATACAGCAGGTGCCTCCCAGGTAGCTGAGTGCTTTGTGTGTGAATTATTTATTTGGGGAAGGGGGGTTGATAGTGTTATCCTGTCACCAATTTGCTCTCACAACTGGTGCTCTGGTGCTCAGCAATGGAAACAGATAGTATCTTGCTTATTTAAAATAAACAAGTAAGTTCACTGTTACACTGTCTGAACCATTAAAAATCTCCCAAGAATAGTAGAGGCTGCTGCTTTTACAGGTGACTGTATTGCTAATCTTTAAGTCCTGTCACAACAATTTGCAGTGGCAAAGCATAAGGTTGGTAATGGTAAAAGTGCCAATTTCTTGTCTGATCAAACAGATATACTAACTGGTGGAATGCTCAGTCAGGTTCTTCCAAAGGCCAGTTTCATTACCTACTTGCAATAAACAAAATATTAACAGTTAGGTACCTAACCACATATAGCAAACAACTTCTGTTGCAGACGTGAAGTACGATCCCAGCTTCAGGCAAATAGGACATTATCTGTATATAGGATTATTTTCTATGGATGCTAAAGCAGTTAATATAATTTATGCACAGCTTTTAGAGAAGAGAAGTATCATATGGTAACTGCGGTGTTCGTATTCTGAAGTTGATCCGTTGAACTGTGGGAGAAGCCTGTCAGGAAGGGCACTTGCAGAAATGAAGCATGTCGACCAGTTCAGGCTTATGCTACTAAGAGACTCAGATATGAAGATGGAGCAGAAATTATTTCTGAGTCCAAGAGGTTTGATTACTCCAAAGACTGTGCCTTTCATGTTTTATGTTTTGTGCTGTAAATATTTATAGCTGTCGTATTTTGTTTGTTGTTTCTAAACATAATGAGTTTTTTAGCATAAGCACCATCACTGCTCTGCCAGCTCCAAAAGAGACAGTGAGTGCAAGGAAAGTGTCAGGAGAAGCCTGGCATGGCTGTGATGTGACACTTTGTCTAATACTTTGCCACGTTATTCCTGCAGAAGTTTGCTAATTAGTAATTAAAGTAAAGTTACCTCTTAAATCTTGTCCAAAATGCCACACAAGTAGCATTCATTCAGAACCAACAGACAATGGTACTGTTTTTTCAAGCTGTCTCCATAATGATGCATTATTTTATGTGGTGCCTTTCACTGTGTATGGTATGTGGCCTTTTCAGCAAGTGGCATGAGGTAGATTTGGAGTGGAGAGACATTTCTAGAACTTGAGTGCTGGAATGATAGACCTGTGTGCAGCCAGGATTGCTGTGTAACTACATAGTCTTCAAGTGATGATATGTCTTACAGTCCTTGCTAGATTGAGTGCAAGACTTGTATGGGGAATGGACTGGGGCAAGACTCTGGGTCAAAAATTCTGCTCTGGTATGCTTACATTAGAAAGAGATGGCATACATATCACACTGTCTTCTGCTGTGTCTTAAAAATGTTATTAAACTCTCTTACAGGGTACTTGTAAACAAGTAGAGCTTAGGAGGCAGGATGACCAATGTATCAGGCTCGTGACCCAGCTCCAAAGACACTCAGGCTGTGCAGAGATTCAGTAGCAGATGCATGGTGTCTCCAATTAATGGCATTTCTGGTTTTGGTGCTATTTTTGACTGAATTGCCATAGCCAGTTAACTTGCTGCAAGTTACAGACATTTTTAGTCTGGCCTAGGGGACAGACATCTGGGGAGTGCCCAATGTAACCCTTAGAAAGATAACTATTCTTGATATTTTGACTGTTACTTGAAAATGTGAGACTCACAAGACCACTGAGAACCAACCAGTGGGCACCTCTGACTGGGTGTGCAGGGGGCTCTTGGGGCCAGCCAGGAGGGTTTTCTCTCCACGAAGCTGTGACCAGGCCTCTTTCATTGTTAACCAGCTCCAGTTTCAGGGCCATGGTCAAAGAACTTGAACTTCCCCAGCCATCTTGGCAAGGTCTAAGACTTAGCACAGTTTGGAGTCCTTTTTTGTCTTCAGGTTTGAAGATCCTATTTCCTAGTGTAAAGTACAGCTGTTCCCTCAGTACTTGGCTGGGTGGCTGGGTTTTGTTGAGGGTTTTTAGCAAAAATGGACCACCACCAAAAAAACTCCACAACAAACCCTACACCACACAGAGCATCCCTCTCAACTATCATTAATTTTTAATATGCCTTCATTTTAAAATGGGGATTCTGTACTATGTAACAGCAGCAGTTATTGCGTGTTTATATATTTTTTGCTTTTCAGAAATTAATGTTGCAAAAAGTTTGAAGAGTGGAGAAAATACTTGCAGTGAAACAGTTATTAGCCAAGTCAGCACACTTTATCAAAAGATTATTAGAAGACTAGTTCGTTAAGATGTCTAAATCTTTTGTAGACAGGAAAACAATACACAGAGTACCTTAATTCAGTGAAAAGGAAAAAAAAAACAGTTCACATCTGAAAGAGGGCTTTTTTGTTTTGGATTTTGAGTTGTTTTTGTATTTTAAGTAGCTTGATTAACTATTGAAACAAGATTGGTAGATGTAGGGAATTTTGTAGGTTGTGATGATGTTGATTTGGAAGCACGTGCTTGAGAAAGTAATTGAAAATACATACTGAAAGGATGTTATAATTGGAAAGAAAATCCTAGGCTTTGTACACTACCTAAGGAGCACTTTGTCATGGCCTTGTAGGTCACAGTAGAAGAGCCATTGTGTTATTCAATATAAGTCTCAATATATTTTAATTGGAAAGCAGATACTTTGGTTATTAGACTTGCAATTGAATTAAATGAAGGTCAGATTTAAATAGCTAGTGGTCTTTCTAACTTAGAACTCTTCCAAGATGAGTAGTGGTGATGGTAGTAGTAGCACCTCTCTTAAATCAAAAAAAGGTAATGAGAATGTAAAAATCCAAAAATCTAGGAAGATCTAAGTGGATTGACTATATAAACTATTTATTATTCTCTTACCCTTAGTTATTGAGCAATTGAAAACATGTTGATAGCAGCTAAGAGCTCTTGCAGTAGAGCAGAAGTGACTGGGAAATTGAAACAGATCATCCCAGGGGTGAAGATGGAAAAAATCAGCCACTGTTGAAAGGAAATGGATGTGATCAGGTTTATGTGGGAAATATTCATGTGAGTGGAAGTTTCTTCTTTCACAGTAGTATTTTGAGGATAATTCCACAGAACTTGGAGGAATAAGAGACATCATTTGTCTCTTCCTCAGTCTTTCATCAAGAGGAAACAAGATATGAATGTCTTGAGTCAATCTGAGCACCTGCCAATCAGTTAAAATTCTCAGACGTTGTACAGATAAAAGCATTTCGATTGACTCCATGCTGCTGAGCTTACAATATAGTGATGATGTTGGTGCAGTCAGCTTTAACAACTTGCTTGGGCAGACATTAGTTTGGCAGTTTTTTGCTCTCTTGCCTTGTGCCTTTTAGCAATGTCTCATGGGTATGACTATGTCAATATTCCCCCATTTTGTTGTTTGAAATAGCTGTCAGTTGCTGATATGCCCATTGTGAATCACTGGAGATGCTGATATTCCTGCCAGCCTGTGGTCTCTTGCACACAGTGTCTTTCATCCAGTGATGGTGCCCTGCTGGACAAGTGCTCCCTCGCCCACCCTTCATTTCCAGGAAAGCTTTGGTCCAGCAATTCTGCTCATAAAAGGAAAAAATTTGATAGGTGAATTATTTTTAATACAAGAAAGCCTCTCTGCTAAGTGTATTTCTCTACGAAAATGGAAACTGGAATTTTGTTTTCAAACCTAGTTTGTTCTTTCATTTTTGTTTGACCTATATCCAGGTGGCATGCTGGCCTTTCCGTTGATTTGACCTATGGGAAAAAGTTGAGAGCAGCTGTAACTGACATTTTAAGACAAGTTGGATCCTAAAAACTGCTTTTATGAATGACTGGCTGTTGTGGTAGACAGAATCTTTATAGAGGTGTCGAGATCTGCTGTTACAGAAAAATTGTGCCTTTAATGTGTAGTAATGTATGATAAAGTCTATTTCGCAGTTGTCTGTGTGCTAAATGTGATATCTGGTAGAGAGACATTAGGCCCTGTGGGATTTTCAGCATCATCTTCAGCGAGAGCAGGATTAGCAGGATTTGTGCATAATCATTTCGCTGTTTATCAGAGGCTTGAGTAGCCATTTGGACACCTGACTTCAGCAAATGGTTATGGAATGGGAAGTTTGCAATGCATTTCCAATATTTCTTTCTAAGGCAGAGTCAATTTGTTGTTTAGTGACATACTATGCTCTTTACACAATTACTTTTGGGTCTCAACCAACAGCCATTGAGTATGTGGAAAAGCTCCCATTGACTTTAATTAGGGCTGGTTTAGTTGCCCACTGAAGAAAATTTAATTGTTATCTGAAGCAAGACATAAGTGAGAGGTGCTTTATAATGACCAGGTAAACAGATACTATTAGAATGATTTTATTTATATGTAAGTAGGAAGCACAATTGTCTGTATAATTTTTACTATTTTTTGCTCATTATTTACTAATGGATAAAATAAAATTTCATTTAAACTTTAGTATAATGTGAAAATGTTCTCATGCTACATAATTTGAGTCTTTAGAGATGGAACTCCAAGGTGTCATTTTATTTTGTTTTTGACTGTCCTTGCATTAAATTTATACAAGGTAAAATATGTGCGTCTCTGGATATTTCTTAACACGAACTTTCACTATTTGCATTACTGCTCTTAATGAAGCTTTTTAGGTATTAAAAATGTTACAGAATTATACTAATTTGCAGAGAAATGGAAGAGAATGCTAGTGCAGAGGAGTTCCCTGAGTCCTCTGAGCTGTTTGGGATATACTCTTTGGACACTGTAATGCCTTCCTCAGCTACATTTTGTGAGGAGGAGACTGGTCCCATGGCATATGACCATTGAACAGACTGTAGGGTCTTATGCATGTTAAGTTCCTGTTAGCAATAATCAGAATTACATGTGCACACTCTGAAATGAATAAACTAGTTGGTATTGCATCAGATAGCTCACATAAATGCCTCAAACTTCTGTAAACAGCACCCGTTCCTCCAAAGCATGCATCCATGTGGAATTGTGGAATTGGATTGTGACCAAAGAAGGAAATGTGGGTAGTGAATGCAAAAAATAGAGTAGCATGACCAAAGTAAAAAGCAAGCAGAATAGTTTTTGCTTCAGAGTTATTAGTGAGTAAGTTCAGGGAGGGCACAAATCCACCAGGAAGAGAAACTATGTAAAATGAGAGTCCAAGCCCACATTTTTAGATTAGTGGATCAGAAACAGCATGTGGTAGGTGTTGCATTAAACTTGTATGTGACTTGGTTTAGGAAGAGTTTTTGGCGGGTAATATTGGTTAAAATTTGTCATTTGAGGTAAGCAGGGTAGTTTTTCCCTCTTGTTGGCTGAAAGGATCTGGAGTAGGGTAGTGATTTATGACTTGTTGGGACAGGTATGGTAACCTCACTCCCAAGTGGAGAGGTAACTACTCAGAGACAAGGTACAGAAGAAGAAAGAGATCCAAAGGTTGAACCATAAGGTTCTTTTGAACAACATACTGAAGGGAATTAGAGAGGCAAAGAGAGAATCCGGAGAAAATAGGGTCAAAGGAGGAAAAGATATTGAGCAGAGTGTGATCAGTGCTTTTAAGCCAGGTGTGAGGGTGAAGGAGGAGGCTGGAATATTGACTGTTACTACACTTTTTGCTAGGAGTTACATTCCACTTCCAGGAAGAGCTGGATGTGCTAGAAAGACAAAAGAAAAGAACAGATGTGACATATTGGGGAAAATGGCATGGGCATATCAGTGAGATTAAGGAGGAAGAGTCATTGGAGCAAATGTGGGATCAGGTAGAGAGAGTGATGAAAAGCTTACATTTTGTGGATAGTGACGGAGTGGAAGGCAGTGAAGAATGACATAAGGAAAACCAGCTTCTAGGCATATATTCACTGAAGAAATCATTAGATAAACAGAAAAAGAAAAAAGAGAACATGTTACAAAAAAAGAGAAAATAGTTCAAAACTAAAAAGAAATAGCATAAACAAGTCTAGGATTACAAGTATACAATTCTGCCTGGGCAGGGAATTAGAGTATTTTAACTAGCAAGATGTCAGAGCTGAAGGGTAAGAACATTTATAGAAAGATGTCAAGTTGGTCAGATCTTTCCTGCCGGGAATGCCCACAGCAATACATAATTGTAGAGAAAGCAGATGTTGTGGATGAACTGGGCCTGTAGGTTGGCAAACCAGGCATTTCTTCTGTAGGGAATGAAGAGAGAGCTGTGGTCAGGAGTACAGCCTGGAAAAAATCAGAAGTTGGCAGAAATGGACCTGAAGAAAAATACAAAAGAGAATTTTTGGAGCAGAAGAGAAGTCAACATTGTGTGTAAGCTGGAAGTAGTTACAGAGATAAATATGAAAGAGGGGCAACTCGGAAACATTTTGGATGTTAAGAAAGTCTCAGTAGTTTTGTCAGATCCTTTCCAGTTCGGGGACAAGTTACATGTTAACACACACACCAAAAGGAATGAAATGTAAAACTGGAACTGCCTTTATGGCACCAAAAAAAGTAGTATGCTATAGTGAAGGTATATTTATTTAGTACCTTTTGGCTATATAAGATTGCTTTTGGACTGTTTTTAGAATTCTTCATAAAGCAAAGACTTATTAAATTTACTTGGCAGCTGTGGGGAAAGGTAAAAATGAAATAATGTGCTTGGTTGGGTTTTTTCTTTTCCCCCCCTCTCTTTTAAACAGCCTTTGGCAGTTCTCCAGCTTTTATTTTAAGCAGATTAACCTCAAAACCAGTGATTACATTTAACATCTTTGGAAACTTTGGATCATATTTAGCTATCATGAATTGTAGTGGGATGTGTCCTGGAGTCCAGTTTGTGACCTAATTCAATGTAGGTTTAGTGAATGAGGTCTGCTGTCTGGGTGAGCTGTGGCTGCGGTGGTAATTAAGGCCCTGAGAGGTGGCACAGTTTCTCTTTTATTGTGTGACACCGAGAGTGTGCCTGACTGAGGAGTGTTAATGAGAAGGGAACTGTACTGACTGAATTACTGCTGTTGAGCCTTGCAAACTAAAATAATAGAAATCTAAATAATGGTTTTTTGAAATGTCACCCTACAGGGATTTTAAAGGTGGATGACTGAATTGTCAGGTCAAAAATACTTATCCTGTTGTTGTTGTTGCTTTGGGGGTCTTTTTTGTTCGTTTTGATTTGTTTTTTTACTGGAATATCTTGGCAAGTTTTTATTCGTCATCAAAGGAAGTCTCATCAAATTTTTCTTTTTCCTTCTTTGTCCCTTTTTAAGCAAATACAGATTCTTTTTCTCTACTCAGAGCAGTTGGTAGGATATAAACCATGTGATATAAACCATTTATGGTTTATATCACATATATGCACAGGGAACACACTTCTTTTTTTTTAATATTTTGCAGAGGGGGAAAAAATTAATTTATTTCTGCAATTCCTTAATTCAGTTGAGCTTTAGTTGTTCTGTTCTTGAATGTGGTATAGCAGTTTGGTTAAACTTTGTCGTGCTGGTTTCTGCACCAAGGGGACAGCCTTTTCTAGCAGGACTTGCCTGAACAGTATACACGTGTTCCTGCCAGTTCTTTTCCTTTTTCATGTCTAGACTCCACATCTTCTGTTTTCATGTAACCGGAAAAAACTTCACTTATGAATTTGTATAGCTAATGCTTTGGTTTTCTCCTTGAGACTCTTGTCCATTTGTCCTAATGTAATACATTAGATAAAATATTGTCTGGCTGTCAATTCCAGACATTGACGTTCTAGAGTAATGACCACATTAGTCACTCTAATATCTGAAAGTACTGTACAACCACTGGAGGTAAAGAGTTCCCATTTCTGTGTATATTAGCAAGAAAAGATTCTTGGAGATATGCACAGGGAACACACTTCTTTACAAATCGTTACAAACTTTACAAATCGTACAAATCTTGTTACCTTTGTCTAAAACTTATTTCTATATTCATTAAAATATAATGCAGTTTGTGACCTATCTTAATATGTGCTAGTTGTTTTGGATTCCTGCATTTTGGGGGGAAATATTTTCCAGCTGTGAGCATCCCTGACCCTGAACAAGTTCAAAACTTTGTAACTTGATTTTCAATACGTTTTGCAATTTTGTTCCAGATGCTTAGAACACAAGGAGCAAGTGTAAAGGCAGGCTCACTGAATAATAGCCTTCAGCTTCTGAATGAAGTAATTCTTAATAATATCTAACTAAAACAAGAATGGGAATTTAGGACTGAGCAAACACTTCAAACTGCATATAATTCAGAAAGGGTACCTGTGAGGAAGGAACAGATGTCGTGGAAGGAGGGCAGAAAAAACCCCAAGTGTGCCACTGAGCGGCTGGAAGGGTGATGAAGTACTTGATTATACCAAAACATTTTTAGATGGAGCTGTAGTATACCCCAGTACCATAATGCCTCTATATGTATGCAGCCATCATACTAAAAATTATGTATGACCTATTAAAGGTGAGAGAGCTTATAGAATGCCCAGCAGAAATCCATCTAGAAATTCAGGCAGTGAAGAAACAATCATACTGGAAATTGCCTGATCTAAGGGAGATTAAAGAAAAATGGTTGTGGTTGGGTTTTTTTTCCAAAAGAATCAGGATTTGTTTTTCTCTCTACATACATCCATTATGCGGGGAAAGAGGTGAACCTTAGTTCCAGTAAAGAGTCATAGTCAAGAAAGCTCACGCTGGGCTCTTTCTCCTCACCCATTTATCAGTTGGCTGTAACCAAGTGAGCAACGAGTATGAAACCAACAAAAATTTTATCAGCCTGGGACTGTAATGTTCTGAAAAATGGACACATTTATTTAAAAATGGAGAAAAAGGAATGTGCTGGCAAGTATGCCAGCCACCTCTGGTCTCTAGGGTTTTAAAGGGTGAAATTAACTCACAGCCATATTGATAGTTGGCTCTCATGACCCTTTAAATGCAAAAGCCTGAAAATTGTGGTAGCTGTGTCCCTCAGTACAGTTATGCCAATGTAGAGTAAAAAGGAGGTTTTACACTGAAGAGAGAATGTGTGCAAATAGCAGATTCCTGTTCAGCAAATCTCCTCTCCTGTAGGTGTATTTTTCACTCCTCTGCTCAGGGCAAAGGGAGACTGTTTTGTACAGCTGTCGTTATGCCAGGGAATCCTGGGTGTGTACAACAGGCTAATGCCCATCATGTCAGTGTCTCTCAGAGGAGTTGTTTTGCCTTTCAGAATCACCTGTAAAGCCCTTTTTTCTCATTTCATGCCTCTAATGACACTGAAGACTGTGAGGGTTTAGTTGCGTCATCTGGGGATGAAGCAGCCACTCAGAGCAACTGAGGGCCCCATGGGTCTGAAAAATCTGATAGTGATGAGGCTGGAATAAACTAAATTGTCTTCTCCTTTAGTTTTATTTTGCAAGCTGGCAATTAGTAGAAGGGTGAAGGAGTTGGAGAGCAGTTGGGCAGGGAGAGATCATCTTATTAGCTGGTTAATCTGAACATTTCTGGTGGACTGTACATATGTAACATGGATACACATATATGGCTGTTCTCACAAAGTATATTCCTACATGGAGCAGCACTTCAGTGATATTCACCATTGAAATTACTGTCTACATGTGTAAACCTGGATTTATAGTTTTATGCCACGTTTAGAATTTGTTTTGCTTTTATTATGTAAATACGGGAATCCCTTGAATATCACAGGGGTTTGGTTCCAGAAAGATGCTGCAATAATGGAAATCCATGAACTAGAGGTAAATAGGGTAAATATGGCAAAGATGGTAAAGGTGGGGGGGAGAAAATGTGGTGTATTGAGCCTGTGTACTGTGAACCGTGAAGTAGCAAGAGATTACTGTAGTAATAAACTAAATTAGAAACTGCCAAAAATGGTCAGTCAAGAATATAATACAGTAGCAGTATTGAAAGCCAACATTATTTCTGGTGTTTACTCTCCTGACCCTCTGATGCTGTAAAATCAGTATTATAAATAAAAATTTTGCCATAACTGAGTGGGGTCTTCCATTTTCTGGAAGTGTTTCATAAACAAAAAATTAAATATGCATAGGCTTTAAACTACACTGTAAGACCAAAGGGATCTAAAGAAAACTTTTCCTTTTATAGCCAAGTAGCTGCATAGCCACATAATACATTAGTGTTATTCGTTGAAACTTGAGTCATTGAAGAGAAAATAATCTGAGAGAAAAATTTTAATTAAAAAACAATTTATGTGTCCCTGTATAGTTTGCAGCAACATATGAAATCTGGAGCTGCATGCAGTATTTTAATAAGCATGTTCTTTTAGAACAGAATAATATATTGTTGTTGTACTGTATTATCAAAATGCAAGACTTTTGGGAGGAAATAGTCTCTTTTGTTTAACAGAGTAGTAAATACCTGCAGAAACTATCATCAGATATAACTTGCAAACGTGGAACAAACAATATATCCTTACAGGGTTCTTCTGGCACCTTCCTTTTTCTATTAACACTCATGAACACAGTAAATTATAAAGAGGATTAATTATGAGAGAAGGGGAGGGAGCTAAAAATACTAAAATGTGTTTTCTGGTTTTGCCCCAAGGTAGTAACAAGAAATCTAGTAAATAGTAAGAAATGGGAGACACTGTATTCATGTAGTCAAGCTTTGGAAGTCAATCATCTCAAACACATTGATTGAGTTCTCTAAGACCTCTCAGTTTACACAGCTTTAAAAGTTATTTTTAAGATTCTAGAACACTGCTGACTGTCATCTGCACCTCTCTTCAAGAAGGGGGTGAGGAACACTGGACCCTGTAGATTTGCGGCAGTTACTTAGTCAAAGCTACTCTCTCCAAACAGAAGTGACGGTGCAAGGGGTGAGATGTGACCAGTGCGGATCCTGCACAACACCTCACAAGGTGACACAACCCTTTCAGAGCTGCCTGTAATCATCAGGGGACACGGGGTGATATGCTGCCTATCCACGTGCTGTGTGGTGGGATTGCAGCAGATGCCCAAACTGGGATCTGGGTGGGGACTGTGTGTGGTGTCAGGATCCCAGTGTTCCAGACCAACTCTGTTACGTGTAACCAGATAAGCAAAACTTGGGTGCAACTGAAAATTTGTACGAGTTCGTGACCTCGTTTTTGTACTGAGAGATTCACTGCAATGTATCCTACATTAAGATTTCCTGCTAAATAATGTTGATAAATACTGTTGGAATTGGTTCAGGGGCAGAATTGGTTGAGCAGTCAACAGTGAAAGGAGAGCCCTGTGCCTTGAACCATAAGGGATAAAACTAAATCAAAGCGATCCCTCAGGTCTCCTGCATGTGAATGGAATTACAGAAGTTGCAAAACAGTATTTTTTTCAATGTAATTATTTTGTTTACTTCCAGAGTACACATTTCTAGGCAGAACTGAATTTAGACCAAAAAGTGAAAGAAGAGCTGAATTTGACTTGCAAGAAAGGCAAATATATACTGGTATTGTGGAAACTTCTCTAAAACTAACTACCATATGAGTATGTAATCTTTCAAGGCTGCATTTACTCAAATTAAAGAACAAATTATGCACATCCAAAATTTTATTTAGTGCAGTTTTGATTGCTTTGGGTTATTTATCCTTGGCAATAAGAGTAAAGTTGATCAGCACAGCCAAGAAACAACAGTTTATCTAGTTTTATCAGCAGGAGAGCTTTGTTATGGGCAACAGATTTTAAAATTATTCCAGGAGGTGGGAATAATCTGGAGTAATTACACTAGTTAAACTGCAATTTAATCGGATTCAGGTAAATCAAAGAGGGGAAAGTACTTTATTCTCTCAGATTATGTAGCAGTTTTGTTCTCATAATGCAGAACTGTAAAGAAACTGAGTAACTCATCTGAGTAACTGTGTAGTCTCTAAAAAGGTCTGCTTTCTTATTGTGGTATATTAGTTAACAAAAGCAATCATGCAAAAATAGACTACATTAATGCTAGCCAGATAACTTCTTATTGTGTACAGCTGTACAGGAAACAAATACAAAGTTAATGTTTAAATTTATCAGATATTTTCCATTAACTCTCTATTTAACAAATTATCAGCTATTGTGTATAATATCCAATCTCCAGAAGTCTTAATGATCATGGATGTGCACAGTAAGAGATTAGCATAAAATTAGCACTGATGCAGCTATTAAGGAATCTCGAAATATTCTGATATCCTGCTATATAAACTAGGCTGCAGAATTTATCTGAGCTTTGTCAAAACCCCCAGGCTAGCTGAGTTCAAAAATACTTCTGTTCCCCTGGGGTGTAGTTCCCGTGCTCTTTCCCCCTGTTTATTACTTTGTACTAATCTTCAGATTCATAGAATAATTTATAAAGCTGCAGGGGACCTGCTTCCAGCTGATGCATCTGTTAGGATCAAACCTGAGAAAGGATGCAAGTTGCTGAGTGAGTCCTGGGCAAGGGGATACTAAGTGTTATCGTTTCTGTATTTGCTTTTTCAGCACAATGCTTGGGATGTAGTGTGGCAATTGTGGGGTGTCCTTGATTTTTTTGGTCTTTTTGTTGTTGTTTTGTTGGTTTTAAACTTTGTGAACTCTGCACTTCTTAGGAAGGTATCCAGAAGTCACATTGTGTATCTTGTCAGGGTATCTGTATTATGTCTTGATGTTGTCTGGTACTTACTGTAAATCAATCTTTAATATAAAAAGCAAATGAACTATGTTGTGATGTCCCATTTCCAGTCATTTGCCTCAACCCTGCCCTTCACAGAGGGTCACACTGAATTGCAGTTCTTTACCCTGTTTTCTCACTCTACTGAATGCTTCAATTTTTAAGATATCTCAGGGAGCCAAGCGTGTTTTTAAAAGAATCTGTTAGCCCTGTAGGGAATATTGTCACTAAAATGAAATATTTCCAACATGAAGCAAACTCTTTAAATAGTCTGAAATTAATTCTGAATCTTTTCAGCACCAGAGTTTGGGATGAAGTGTTTTCTTTCATATTCCTCCCCCGTCTTTTCAAACAGGCTTGTTTGTCCCTACTGGATACAACTTCCTTCTACTTGCAAAGCAGTAATTATCCTAATTATGCTTCAGCATTTAAAGCCATCCTCTGGTAGATGATTTACAAGAATTACATAAGAGATCTATATACAATGACACACTTGCTTGTTTGCCCTGAAGCGTTTCATGTTTTCAAGCTTAATCAGAATTCTTATGATGAGTAGAGAAGTTCAAATGAGTTTCTCATGTTTCTGTGCCTGAAGATGCTTTCAGAATTGTATTTGGCTAGTTTTTTCTTCTCTGAACAGCTGAGGTGGTAAAGCAATCCTTTATTACTCTGACTTGCTATAAGGTATTTCTTGTGACTATTTGAGATCAGTTACCACCAGTTGAAAAGGTAAAAATGAGAAAGACTGAGTTGAAGATAAAAATGGTAACAAGAACAATTGGCAGATTGATACACTCATATGAACCATCGCATGATTCTTTCGCATGATTCTTTTTTTCCAAGCAGAGAATTCAAAGAAAATATGAACGTGAGATAATCTAAAAAAACACTGAAGGATTTCTGCCTCTGCTTTTTGATATCTTGTACATAAAGCTGGGGGTATAGATTCTATCCAGTGGGTGATCGGAGGGGAAACAACTCTATGTTTTTTTATGAAGACACTATGGCAGCATTTGGTTCTTCTTTTCTGTTTGTTTATCAGACACAGGTATCAGATCAGGTGAAAATGAGTGGTGGGGCAAGATATGGCAGGAACTTGAGTTATGTCCATTTGGAGTTTTGTAATCCTACCAAAGATTATTTTCGACTTTGTTCTTCATTTTTATCTTGGAAAGTTGGCTATTGACACGCAGAGAATATGCATAGTATAAGCTCATATTCCATGATAACGTAGTAGTGAGAATCGTGATTCAGTGAGCTTGAATCCATCCTGAAAAGCCCTCAGGAACATGACAATGTGCTTGATGATTTAAATTAGCAGCCTGTTTCTAAACACTCCAGCCATAGATAGAATGCTTCCAATGGAAAATGTTTTCTGAGTAATTTTCTAAGCTCACAAACTGTAATCCATATAACATTTCTGTGGTTCAGTGCTTACTATGGTGCAATACTAAAAGGACAATCTTTAAAAGTTGATTACTCTTCACTCTTCAGAATCTTCATAGGGAGACTGAGAATGTATACCAATCCCCTTTTGGTTCCTGCATCTCTATATACACTACTAGGAATATGAAACATAAGCACAGAGTGGTTTAATATTCGTTCAAGGGTGATTATAGTATAATCCAGGAGCTTTGCTTCTTTTAGCTTTTGCCTCTGCCTCTAAAATAGTGATGGGAAAGTTGTTCAGTACAGAAAATCTGGTGGCTTCTTGGGGTAAAACTGTTATAGAAGAAGTGTTTGTAATGAAGAGGAAAGTAATGAATCATCTACCATAACATTTTGCTTTCAAAATGTTGAGGTTATGATGATGCAATCTCATCCTAGAAAACAGTTAAGTTTTTCGTTCGGATGAAAAAGGATATGCCAAGCTGATTTGAGGTTCCAGGAACTTACAGATTTTAGTGAGGTAGGGATAGGCTTAAAGATTTAGGGGTTTTAGTGAACCAGTGAACTTTTAGTGAATTTTAGAAGGATTTTAGAACAATTACTGGATTTTAGAAGCATTCACTGGGCCTGAAATTTAACATCCGATATTAAAGGTAAGAAAGTCTTGTTTTCCAGTCCTGAAGTATAAATAGAACATGGTCCTTGTTCCTTGGGCCAAAGATAAACCTTTTCTATAGCTTGCAAGCAGTTACCTTGAGTCCTGACTGATTTTCATTAAANCCTTTTCTATAGCTTGCAAGCAGTTACCTTGAGTCCTGACTCATTTTCATTAAATCAAAGCTGTTCTATTAAGTGAAATTTCCTCCTCAAAGACCTTAGTATGTGTTACTAACACAGGGAATGACTTATAAGAAAAATATTGGATGATGTTTTCTTGAAATATAACATCAAATATTAAACCTTTCTTACTGAGCAGATTTTTTGAACAG
>WEKX01012577.1:228581-255753 GCA_013390025.1 Pitta sordida | reverse complement strand
AGCATAAAGTGTTTCCATCCAGTCCAGTCCAGTCCATCCAGTTTGTCCTGGAGCTTATTATGGGAAACTGTGTCAAAGGCTTTGCTAAGGTCCCACTACACAACATCCACAGCCTTTTTGTCATCCACCACTCGAGTCACTGGATCGTAAAAGGAGATCTGGTTGGTCAGGCAAGACCTGCCTCTCCTAAATCCATGCTGACTAGATCTAATGTCATGGTACCCAACAGATGTGAAAAATGCTGTGGCAGCACTGGGCCATAAGCAAATCCTTTTGAAATGTATGTGACTTACACTGGGGTTATAGTTTGGGGTTTTTTTGTGTGTGTGGGGGGGAAGGGTAGGAGTTTGGATCTTCCCCCTCCCCAAAACAGAGAGGAGAGATAGGTCTGCTACAGGGATATGTTACCAAAGATTGAGATCTTCAGGCTTATGAAGATCTGCTTTCTTAATACATCCTTCTGATATAATGGAGTTTCACTGGGTGTTGTAAATCAAAGCTACCTCTATGTGGAACTATCTGAAGCTTTTGGCTATGTGCAATGTCAAGAGCCCACTTAGGAGGAAAGTCTGCAGGTGTTTAATTTTGCGTCTCTGTGTGTGTGGTGTGTTTGTGTAGCAGCCAGAAGAAGGTGACAACTGGATATGTTCCCCCAGCAATGCCTTGAATCTTTCCTCCCGTGGAGCTAGAGTGGGTTTGGGAAAACTATCTGATCACCAGTAATGTAATGGCTGCTTTCCCTTCTTTGGAAACAGAGCAACTCTGTTAGGGCATAGGAAGGAAGCCAAAAAGTCGAATTGGCTTAGAACAAATAGTGAAATTAGCTAGTGCTGCTTCCCTGACAAAGCTAATAAATGGGGCAGAAAATCTAACAAAAACTACAAATGAAGATGGGGTTATCTACAATTTTTAAAATATATGTATGTATGTGTGTGTGTTTATTTATCTTGCCAAAGTAATTTAAAGCAATCATGTGCTTTTAGTGCTTCTGGTTCTTGCCACAGCGAATTCTTTCCTAAATTGTTAAGAGACCTGCATAAATATAAGGAGCTTGGCATTGGTCTTTAAATGGGCAGGATCTTGGAAAGAGTTCATTTTTCTTGTAATGTTCTATTTCTGTCATGTACAAATGTTCTCTGACCAAGAATATTGAATTAGACCTCGCTGTGGGTGCTGCATATCTCTGCAGTTACCCTTGCTTGTGTTGAACAAATAAAAGAAGGCTTAAGGGTGATCAGTCCCATCTGTATTTCTGTTTCCATGAGAGGAGCTGCCCTGCAGCCAGCTAACTGAAGAGGACCTGGCATGGAGAGTTATAGGCTGGAGCATCTTGCTACACAAAAACCTGTTGCCACTTGTGTACTGTGGCTTAGCAGAAGAAAACACAGAATGGCTCACAGGAATGGATACTTCTTGCATAGCTGACCACCAAGCATGAAAGTCCTCCTATATGATTTGGGGCTGCCAAAAGCTGGTGGCTGCCATTGGGCAGAGAGCATAAGGGCTGAAGGCAGAAGGTGTAAGGGGAAGCAGGTGGTGCATGCACTTGGATGTCTTCAGGTTAAACCTTTAAAATCTGTTGCTGCTGAGCACCTGGTATACTTCATGTGAATTGTGCAACTACATGCTTAGCCCGCGGGACCGATTGCTATGTAAATGCAAATTATTTAATTAACATTATTGTTTCCGTCTGCCATAATATGATTTTTATGAGCATTTCTAGATTAAAGTTCACTTTAGAAACATAGCAATTGCTTCCTAAATTGCTTGGCTGTGCACTGCATTTTAAACCCCTTTAATGGAGTGAGGAATCCTTATCATTCCTTAAGCATCAGAGAAGCAGCCAGAAAAAAACATTACCACGATGTATAAATATAACACTTCAGAAAGCGTAACAAAACCTCTGTTTGTTTTGACATAGCAGAAACAGTAATTCTTGACTGGTAATGGAACAAAAAAATACTCAAAGAATGAACTTGGGTCTTCTGGTCTTTAAATCATAAACCCCAATTTAGGTAAATTACTTTTTTTTCCCATTTTTTTCTTGCCCCATCAGAAGTTATGCTACTTGGTCAGTAGAAGTTCCTTATCTGCCCGAAGTTACTATAGTTTTCCTTCCTTATGGAAAATAAGAATGGACGAGAGATGGGCTGTCAGGGCCCTGGTGTGTTGCACAGGTCAGTGGTGTGATATTGGCTTGTGTGCAGGATCCTCCCAATAACTCAGCAAGGATGGTTTGGGCAGTGAGAGTGGAAGCCCTTGTGCTCCTGGAACTTTGCCAGGATTTCCCTGTATCACCATACAGCTTATTGCCCAGTGCTTTCTTGTTCATTTCCATAATTTAGAGGTTAACTCAATAATCAGTTTTAATAAATACTTTTTATTGTTCTGAACTGAGGTTTGGCTGCTTAGCTTGTTCACAGTGAGAAATTTGAGAGCATCCCCCTTCATTATAAATGTGAAAATGGAGAAGTGTTGGAGAATGTCTCCTTGCTTTGCGCTGTGACACAATTTTCCTGCTGTTTGCAGCTTTTTCAAAAAGTTGCTATTTAAGTTTTTGCAGTCTCAAGACTAACCCAAATACATGTTCAGTGCGTGGAATTCTGAATAGACTAATGTTTTCAGAGCTAAATTTTTGTATGCTTTTTCTGCTGTGAAATTTTAGCCTGTGTAAATTTAGCAGGGGATTGGGAAGTGTCTTTAATATTTACCCTCTTCTTCTGTTTTCTGTTTGGAGCTTGGGTTTTTTTGGCGTGGGATTTTGTTGTTTTTAATACAGTAGTAGCAGAGTACCATTGCAAGGAAGGCAGAAGTACTCAGTACTTCCCACTGAACATAAAGAAATACATGTACAGAGGAGTATTTAGTGAGCCCTTGGTTTTTGCTTTGAAAGAGGGAAAAAGGTATCTTAGTATTATTTCCAGCCTGGCTTTGTATTGCTTGGTCTGAGCAGACGGTCTGCAGCTGCTAACACTTCCCTGCACACTGCATATCTGATGATACTACAGCTGTTGGTATCTTTAGAAGCTGGAACTTCACTTCTTGGTTTGGGTCTCACCCTGAATGCCTGTGGCGTTGTGTGAGCAGTTGCATGGGGCTCATGAGAGTTGCTGGCTACACTTTTTTTCTTAGAGTAAGTACATGGAGGAAAAAATTGTTCCTTTTATGTAGTCCAAGGTTTTGCTGTAGCAGGTGAGAATTTGCTAGTCAGAATGGTGGTACATACGAGCTGACAGCACACCTTTAATCCTTAATTTGTATCTACAAGTTTGGTGGGTTTTTTTACCTTTCCATCAGCTGATGACATATGGAGTGGTTTATATTCCTGATTAATGGTTTACCTGTGCCTCCAAGTGCCAACAAAAATGTACATTGTGGAAATTTCCCAAACACTTCTGAGTGTCGGTGAGGAGATAAAATTCAACATGCTGTAGAGGGCATGTTGCTGACCTATGACTTCTGCCTGATTTTGGGAAGAGGGAGTGGGGGGTGCTTTCAAGAGCAGGCTTCTCATTACAGTGAAAAGACAGGGTTTGAAGTGATTCTATTTTTTTGTTGTTGTTATTATTTTTCAGTCTCTTTTAATCCTGTTTGCGGAAGGGAAATGGGGAATGAAGCATTTGATTATGGCACTGGTTATATAGGTGGCTGGAGTGCAGTGTAGTATTGCAGTCCTTCCCTTGTCACTGTGGCAAGGCTCACCGTACCTCCAGCAGCCCTAGGTCAGCGCTTATCAGCTGAATATTTCAGAGTTTTGAACTGTGTGAATTAGAAGGTGTCTATTAGGTCGGGGTGAGATCAGGGGTTGAGTTTTCTTGCAGGTGAAAAACCATTCAGAGGGGAAGAGTAAGGATGCAAGAGTGAGAGAAAGCATGTTTTAAAAGTACTGAAAATGCAGAGGTGGGTCCTTGTGCCCCAGCCTGCACTGGGCACTGCCCTGAAGTCAAACCCTTCATGCAGAGGAGCGATTAACCTGCACATGCAGGAATCTGGGGGGAAAATTGCTGCTCTTGTCACTTCCCCCCATCTCCTCAGAGAAATTTCATTCATAGACAGGGTGTCCCATCAGTTGATGTATAGTGTGAGGAGTATTTTTAAAATGTTTTTTTCTTCTCTCAGCTTCTCCTAAAGCAGGAGGCATATTTTGTTGTCAGTTTGATTGATCTGTGAATAGCTCTGATATTCCAAGGCATAATGTTAATAGAATTTGTGGCATAAAGTCATATGAAGAAAATCTAAAAATAAAGAGCATCTTGATTAATGTCCCCAGCCTAAAAAGAGCACTACTTGTGCAGCGGCCAGAGACCAACAGTATTTAGAGAGGAGTTTCCTAAAAGGGGGAGCTGTAAATTACTGTGCCTAGAACTGGGACTGAGTTATCTTCAAAATAGTTTATTTTAATAGAAACCAAACTGGAGGTTTTCTTCCTGAGACAGTGCCTGTCAGCCACTGAACCTGCGCTACATTGTTGGCAGTGCCTGGGCTTGGCAAGGGACATCTGGGACAAGAGGGCTCAAGACCTTCTCCCCTCCCCTTGAGGCCCCCATGAACACTCCCAGATAAAGTAACCTGAATATTTGCATGTTGTAAGACACTTTGCCTCTGAATTTTTCTTCTGGTGTTTCTGTTGCAATTAGGCATCAACACAGTGCATTAATAATGGTCATAGAATCATTAAGGTTGTAAAAGACCTCTAAGATGATCAGGTTCATCCATTAAACTCAGCACTGCCAGGTCCACCACTAAACCATGTCCCTAAGAACCACATCTACACATTTTTTGAATGCTTACTGGCAAGGTGATTCCAGCACTTTCTTGGGGAGTGTGTTCCAGTGTCTGACCCCCCCAGTGAAGAAACATCCTAAAATACAATCTAAACCTCCCCTGGCAGAACTTGGGGCCATTTCCTCTTGTCCTACCACTTGTGCCTTGCGGACAAAGACTCGCCTCCACCTGTCTACAACCTTCTTTCAAGTAGTTGTAGGCACAACTGGAGTGGTGAATCTTGATTAAAGAGAAACCTTGCCATTTTGGGGGGCAGGATCAAGACCAGGATCAACACCTGATTCCTGAAGTTGTATGAGAACCCTCTCTTTTTCAGTCCCCTATCTCCAGAATCCACAGGGATCATGTGCAGCCCTGACACAAAGCCTGAGGAGACCTATCACCTGATGTACTCTCCTGGGAGACAGGGGATGCGTAATAAATTGAATTAATGCAGAACAGTGATATTTTTCTGAGAGCAAGGTAAGGCTTTTCTTTTTTGCCCAGAGCTGGGAAGCTGGGAGGAGCTCCTGGCTGCCTGGGAAGCTCTTCTGCTTTGAGGATGTACAGGCATGGCAGAGATACTGGGTCTCCTCTAGGTGACTGTCACCCATAGTCGGGAGACCACAAACCGCTTTTACTTTTCTCCTCCTTCCATGCTCGCCACTGTTAGTGACAGGATCCCACACAGCCTCCTGCAGGCCAAGGGAGACATCTGAGCCATTTCTGTTTATTATCAATAATCCAGACATGGCTGGAGCTTGTCCTCTTTACAAACTTGGAAATTTTTGTTGGGTGACCCTCCCCAGCCCAGCTGTGGGTCTCTCACTCGTGCCTCATGAGAAGTGAATGGGCTCCATATGCCACAGCTGGGCTGGCCACAGTGAGGGCTTGGCATTGCCAAATAGCAGCTTCAGTCCATGAACCTTCCCCTCTGGACAGCTCTGGTTGAAAGCTATCAGGAAGAGAAAGACCTTTTCTTGCTTTCCCCCCTCCCCCCTTTCTTTAAGTCCATAGTACCATTGTCTGAAAAATCCTTTAATCCAAACCAAGTGGGTTTGGTTTTAATTGGGTGGTTCTGGGGTTTTTTTGTTTGTTTGTTTTGGATATAAACTTTTCAGGAGTAGTTGTCCTGTGTTGTTGATAGAGAAGCTATGAATGTTTTCTAAAGACATGTTAAGACTGTGCTTTGCTGAGACCATGTGGTGGAAAGGTTTGTGACCTGATGACTTGGGCTATCACTTTGTGTAATTCCTTGTTGACCTTTCCCTGTGTTTATATGGTTTTGTTAATAGCTGGGCAAAAAGCAAGGAAAAACAAA
Organism: Pitta sordida; assembly: GCA_013390025.1. Lineage (NCBI taxonomy): Eukaryota > Metazoa > Chordata > Aves > Passeriformes > Pittidae > Pitta > Pitta sordida. The sequence goes on along the minus strand of WEKX01012577.1, from coordinate 249,668 downwards.
CAAAAAGAAGAGCAGGACTGGAAAAACTCTTCAGATTAGAAAGAAATACAAGTGCTCAGAAACCAGATGTGGTTTTATTTGAAACAAAACAACCATAGTTTATCCGGAGTATTTTTTTTTTAACAAATGAAACAGATTTGATATATTAGCTTGTAATACTGGTAAGGAATCCTACATGTTGACCACTGTTTTCAGGATAGGCCCCTGCTGAGCTCTAGTAGTTTGATTGCTCTTGTACCAAAACTAAGGCAGATGGATTTGAAGAAGCTTGTATGATGGCTGCTTGATGTTTCTTCTATCTCTGAATTTATTGTTCACCAGACTGAAATTCATACACATGCATAAACTGAAGATGGGGAAATGATAGAGGAAATGCATCATTTGAATATGTGCAACTGACTTAAAGGAAAAAAGCCATTAAGTGGGAAAGATACTAAATGTTCAAGTTTTTTGTGGGAGAGAAGAACCCTAGGTACCAAGGCCAGGATGGATGAGGCTTTGAGCACCCTGGTCTAGTGAAAGCTGTCCCAGTCCCTGGTGAGCGGGTTAAAACTAGATGATCTTTAAGATCCCCTCCAAACCAAATCATTCTATGATTCTATGAGGTATTTCACTATTTGAGTGGTAAGGACAGGAAGATTTGTGCCTGGCTGTGCAGCCATTTAATAGCAGACTGAGATATTGATCTAGTATTGTATCGTGTTTTCTTATGATATAGGATAATGGTGCATTAGCTTTCACTTCAGAAAATAATGACTGAAAAGGCATTTGAGCAAAGAGGCTGTTGACTGTAGAAATAAAATGAAATGGAAGTTAAATATTACTGGCTGGAAGATCCTGGAATTTAAAAGGGCTGTTGTAAAGCAGGTGTCAGTACTTTTCAGTGAGGGTGTCCCACCCTGTAGCGTTTTTTTACTAAATTAGATGTTAATGTGTGCCAGTAAAAATTCAGTGGAAACTGAGAGCTGCTGCTTTTGCAGTGTCCATAGCATGCTACAAGGTCCAGATTTAGGCGTGTCTGTTGGGCTGTTTGGGATCAGTCATGGGAGGTTTGTGCTGCTGTATTGGATTGTGGCTGGGTTTCTGGTAGCAGGGGGCTATGAAGGAGGCTTTTCTTCGAGCGGTTTCTCCCGCATAGCTGGCAGAGCCAATGCCTGGACCCGCTGCTGGCCAAGGCCAAGCCAATCAGGAGAGATAGAGACACCTCTGTGATAACATATTTAAGGGGGAAAAAAACAGTTTTGGGGAGGAAGAAGATCATGACCGCCAGAGAAGAGCAGTGAGAAGATGTAACAGCAAATGCAGGCACCAAGGCCAGGGCCAAAGGAGGGGGAGGAGTTGTTCCAGGCGTCTCCCAGCAGTCTGTGGTGATGACCATGGTGAAGCAGGTTGTCCCCCTACAGCCCATGGAAAGATCAGAGGGATGCAGAGATCCACCTGTAAACCGTGGAGTAGCCCACGTTCAGCAGGTGCATGCTGGAGGGAGGCTGCAGCTCATTGGAGCCCACACTGGGGCAGGGTCCCAGGAGAGACCTGTGGCCTGTGGAGAGGAGAGTCCATGCTGGAGCAGAGCTTCTGGTAGGATCTGTGTCTTGGGATGGGACCCGTGCTGGAGCAGCATGTACTGGACTGTCACTGCACTCTGTGGAGTGTCCCACAGGCAGCAGTGTTTTGAAGAACTGCTGCCTGTGGGGATGGACCCATGTTGGAGGGGGTCATGAAGGACTGCATCCCATGGAAGGGATTCCATGGAATGCAGGAAAGAATGGCCTCCTTCCCAAGCAGCAGCAGAGAAACACCAACTGCCTGGTTTTCCCCTACTTCTGTCCCCCGCTGCCTCCTGGAGAAAAGGGGGAATGTGGTATCTGTTTTAAGAGATGTAGGGGTAGGGAGGAGGTTGCCTTAAAGATGATACTTCTCACTTTAAGCTATGATCTTGTTAGAAATAGATTATTTATATCCCCACCTTGGAGTTTGTTTTGCCTGTGACTGTAAGAGTTTTCTAATGGTCTTTTCCTCTCTCCCGTTTGCATGCGGGGGGGGTGCTGAGAGAGCGAGAAAGCGACTGTTTGGTGAGTCTCTGGCATCCAGCCAGGGTCAAACCACTACAGCTGCACACTCCCAGCATTGGTGGTACAGAACTCTGTGGTGCACAGAACAGATCAGCAGGGAATAACTGTCTCTCCACAAATTAGTCATCATAAAGTAGATGTCACATATGTCATGTCTTTGTTTCTGACGTGATCCATGTTTTATGCCTGTCCTATTTCAGATAAGGCATTACCAAGGAAGGTGATGAAAGGGCTTGTGCATTGACTCCGTAGTACTTTAAGCCTTCTTAGAGTAGCATCACTCATCCACCATGACGGCATTTATCTGAATGTATTTTTGGTAAACAAGTTATAAGAGATATGTTATTAGCACCTTGTAAGTCCCAAGGGCAGCTAAACACACCTTTTTATAATCTAATACAAAATAGTCTTCTGTTCACAAAAATGTGAAAATTATTGTTTTGCATGTGGACTTCCTTATTAAAAACCAATCTCCGATTTGGTAAATGTCATTATTTTAATGAGATTAAACTTCCTTTACAGCTTTTGCAGTCTGCTGTTAAGAAAAAGCCACCTTTAATAAGCATTCTTTCTTAATACTTTCTTAATCTTCATGGCCCAGAGCACAGTTGGGGAGAAACAGGAGACAGGATTTAAAAGTAGATACTTTCTCCTAAGTACTCCACTTTTCTTTTTAAAAACTTTTAATGAGAATCCTTCAGTTTTCAATAGCAAACTGAGTCTTTCATTTTCCTGCATTTGTTTCTCCTGGCCAAAGTGTGCCATTAAAGAATAACAATGTTCATGGCATTCTGTGTATTTTTAAATACAAAGAAATGGTTAGAGTCAAAAATAGCATGATTTTAAAGTTTTGTCTCTCTTTGTAGGTGCACATGCATTTGAAAGTACAAAGTCTAAACTATACATACAGCTTTCTGGTTTCAGCTGGCAGTCCCTTTGAAGGGACGCTTGTCATTTTTCTTTTACTTTGTTTGCCTCTGCCTGAAAGTGGCATGTATTAAAAATAATAAATACTTCCATTAATGCCTGATGGGACAGCTTAGTAGTTTAGTCATCTGATTCAGAAATATGTGGCATTCTCAAAAATCAGAACTCCAATGGCTCTCAGAATTCGTCTGTTTGGGATTTCTCCTGCAGGATGAGTCCTGATCAATCCACAAGCTTTCAGTGCTGGGATTCAAAAATTTTTAAGTCTTGTGAGAATGTTGGCCAGACTGGAATGAACACACCATTTCTGAGCTTTGCAGCTTAGGAGTTGGTAAGGAAGATGCCTACACAGGAGCTCTAGGCTTCCTGCCATCTAATTTTAGAGCGGCTTGGAAAGCAAACATTTAGTAGAAACAAATGAATCGAACTCAGCCAGACGGGGAATTAGCTCCCCCCCCCAAAAAAAAAAGGAAAAATAAAGGACAGAAAAGGACAGATCTTGGTATTAGTCTTACATCAATAAATTATATGTCATATTGAACTTCAAATATTGATGATTATTTTCTTTGACTGTCACTTGATGTCCATTTGCTGAAGTTGAGACAGAGACAGGAGAGTAGAACTGCCAAGAATTTCTTTATCTTCATTTTCCTCCACTGAGAAAGCTAATTGAATCTCTTTCTGTACCACTTAATTCACTGCCTGTCATGGTCTCCTCTCAGTGTAAACTTCCTCGGGGCTATCTCCATAGTCCCAGCAGAGGAGGAAATTAGGGTCTTTAACAGAAATAACTTACAGCTTACATAGCATAAACAAATCTTGGAAAGCAAACACTGACAGGTTGGGGAAAATGTTAAAAAAAAAAGAAAAAGGGAAAGTAATAAAAAAGAAAAGATTAAATGCGAACATGGTGCTCTGCAGTGTTTAAAACACTTCCTTGTAGTCTGTCAGGCTATGTGTTCAGGACCTTTGATCAGGATGGAGGTTGTTTATTTCCTGTACAAAGCAGTTTGTACATTGATCAATTCATTGTTGGTATAGAGAAAGTATTTCCTTTATTGGTCTCTTTGAGAGGACTCGACAACAGTGTTGTGAGCACTAACATGGGTATCTAGGTTGTGGAGAGAATGCAAAGAGAAACAAAGGGATGGAATTGGTAATACAGTGAACTCTCACTACTTTGCGGTTCCTCTCTCGCGGCTTCACTCCGCGGTCTGTTTTCTCTGCGATAATGGAAGTCTATTTCGTGGTGTATTTGCAACTGCGTCTGCACCAAATTGACACTTATGAATATACAAATTAGCCTAGTCCACAGCACCGTGCCACTCAGCCTGGCATGCTCCGGTGGTGTGTCGGCAGCTGCCAGCCCCCCGTGCTCAGAAACTGCTGGCCTGGGACCACAAGCGGTGGGTGCCAGCCCTGCGCCACCCCGCCCCATGCTCAGAAACTGCAAGCGCCAGTCCTGCCACTGGCCCCGGCCCCTCAGGGGCGGGGGACACCCTCCGCCACCCTGTCCAGCGCCTTCGATAAAGCTAGGAATCCCTGTGCCCCGGTCCCTGCCGAAGGGAACTCTGGGGATTTCCCGGGATTGGGAAGGCATCAGAAGAGATTCCCTTGGCTCTCCTGACCTGTCAGAGGGTGTGGGGAGGTGCTGAGACTGCCCCCCAGGACTCTGGGACTGAAGGGGATGGCATGGCTGGTGGTGCAAATTTGCATATTAATGAGCTTCCTATCATCGCAGATGGAGGGCTTCATGGGAAGGAGGGCAAACTCGCAGTACCAGGATAATCAAGGGTCGACTGTAACTTGATCACCTGTTTAAGGGAGGAATGCTTCAAGGGCTTTCTCTGGAAAGAAGTGCTATGGTGTGAAGGTTGTTCACTGTTTAGAAGAGACCATTTGGGAATTAGCCTAAATATTTGCACACTTTCCTTACTGTACTAGGAGGACCTTCTGCAAGATTCCTTCTGTCATAGTAATTGTTTCTGACTGGTCATACCCTATGAAAGGTGGGAGACATTAATACTAAAACAAAGTAACAAAACCAGAAAAAAACCCTTGAAAATGTCCCATTTGCCTTAAAAATGTACTGCATTTTACTGCAAAAATTTAACATCTTCTGTAGGGTAGACCTGAATGCAAAGTTATGCAAAGAATAACCTTAACTTTGTATGCGCAGTAATGGGATATAAAATAACTATTATTAGAAAGGTAAACTTGCTTAGCTAGCAAGTGAAAGAATATTTACTTTTTGTCCCAGCTGTTTTAAGTTCAAGGCATCGGGTTTAAAGTGACTCAATGAAGATCTATAATGAAGCTGTGCAGTTTGCTGCCTCTGGATCTTGTGGATGCCAGAAGTTTTTGTGTCAACAGACAGCATCTGTACGAATTCATGAAAGAAAAATCCATCATATGCTTTTAAAAAGAAAGAAATCCCCTCCAATTTCTGAAATGTGGGAGTTGGAAATCACGGTGTTGCTGTGGATATTTTCCCTTGTTTTACTCCATTATACACACTTTGTTACTGGGAACTACTGGACAGTATTTGGGTTAGGGAAACCTTTGGCCAGACCTCTGTCAATCGGTCCTGTGACTCATGGAGCAAAGGTTAACTGCAAACCACACTTCGGGAGCCTCTGATTCCCCCTTATTTTAAGCAGAGCACTAATTCAATAATATTATGGTTATTTGAATTCAACTGGGTGGGATGGATTCATTTTTCCATCTCAGACCACATTTTCTATGTCACATAAAGTTTTTTTCTGTCCCTGTGAAGCACTCTGTAAAACAGGAATAATGGCTCTTTTCGGTAGGTGTGTGTTGTTTCATCTAAAACACAGCCATCCAGGATGTACTTGAGCACTGCTTTGGGTTTAGTGGACATTAAGCATCGATACTATTATCCCACTAACAAGAGCAGGAGGTGAAACTCCTTCATCCATCATCTTCGAAATGAGTGATGCAGAGTAAGAACCTCCTGCTTGCAGAGAGGGCAAGCTGTTATCTGTTAATATGGCAGCATTTCGCCAAATGATTAGACTGTCAGAATTACAGCAATTTGAACACGCTGAGCATGCTTTTATGTACACAGGAACAAGATGTCGGCGTTAGATTACTGAAGAGGAATAACGCGTGCTGGAGATTGACAAGTGCTTGGCAAGCCCATGTTCCTGGGGCTCATCAGACATTCATGGCTCTTATGCAATGCTGGTGAAGAGCATACTCAAGTGGCTGCATCATAGCCTGGGTGACATCTGGTGACATGCAGTTAGGCCTGTTGTCTTTTTCAGGGATGAATTCATTTTCACAATATTTGAATGGAATCCATTTATGCAGAGTGGAAATATTCTGGCATATGCAAGTGAGTTACAAGACAGTAATATTTTTCGTCCATCTTGTATTTGGTGACAAAAATGTAATTAGTTGCACTTAGCCACGTGCTATTTTGTGGCGTAGTTTTCTGGATTTCTGTGCTTCCTGCTGGCTCAAGTCTTCCTCTCCTCCCTCCTGATGCAGGTAGGTACAACTTTTGGGATGAACAGGAGAGAACACCGGTACACTTGGCATTTCCCTGTGGTAGTAATTGAGGCTCCTGCACAAAGGTCTCTGCTGGCAAAAGCTGCTTTTTCTCTCCCTACTGCACCTGGAGGGTTTTCGTTGCACTAAAAAGAGACTTGGGCACTCAGTGTTTTTTGATCCTCAGAGATGCTTTGCCTCAGTAGTGGAGTATATAATTGTTTCTCTATCCAGTTATTTGGTTCAAATTTGGTGTTGCTGAATAGAAGTGTTGGAAATTGTGTGGTTTAGGTTTTTATTTTCCTTGACCTCTCAGAAGATGACTGTGGGCTTGATTCAGCATTGCATTTGAGAGGAACTTGAGTTTGGAACGGATTAGGAGTCTGTTTGGAGTTCAACTTTAGCTTGTTCTTCAGCTGTCTGTGACAGAGGTGTGCAGAAAGCAGGATTTTATTGTATAGAAAATACTTCTATGTTAAACTGCAAACAGCACATTTTGGTTTTCAAGCACTGCTCTTCCTTACAGGTGTCAGAGTTTCTGTGTTGAATGAATGCAGGAAAACATTTACATGGGATAAAAACCATTTTGTCCTGAAAAGGTGCTTTTGAAGGAAAATTCTGGTCTAGGTCAATTGAAAAATTCCATTTCTCAAACTTTTCTGCAGTGGAAGCTCTGCCAGGCCTCTGTGGTGCACCCGGGCGTAGTATGGTGGACCAGCATGAGTCCATGAGAGGTTCTTGTGCCAGGGAATAGCTTAAAATGGAACCCTTATTGCAGTACCTCATAAATAAGAAAGACAAGCTTGAAGATGCTGGTGTGGAGCAGCTGTTCTGCATCCCATGGACCACTCCCCAACAGTAGTGGGGCAAAAACGTCGAGCTTAGTTTTCTGCTGATGGCTTTGCACTGTGGGCCTCTTCTGCAGCTTTCTCCAGGGCATGAAGGAGCCTGTACTAAGCGACAGCAATGAAACTCCAGTCATTTCAGGCTTTTGATCTGAAACCCCACACCCAGATGGTAGTTGTGACCTAGCACTTCCTATGGGGCCAAGAAGGTATTATGTAGCTGGATATGGCCAGGCTGTGCTACAGAACCTGAAGGTGGGTGGATGGTCCTTGACCCTGTTTTACTGGTAAGTGATGTGTGACGTATGTGCCTCTAATAACTCTAATGGTGAAAACCTTATGGAGTAAACCAATGCAAAGTGTGTGGTCCGTGGAGTAGGTGAGATGCGAGTCAAGAGTGCAGAAAGGCAAATCCACTTTGACGTTCTGTTGTGCTCTTGGTGGGAGCATCCTAATAGCCGCTAATGTGAAACACAGATTTAGCAGCTTGAGTAGGGGTAAATTTGCTTTTTGTAGTCCTAGTCACACACAAGTGCTAATGATTGTTTTGCCAGAGGGGTCTTTGTGTGTCCATCTTGGAAAACAGGGAAAAAAGAGGGAAAAATGTGAGTATGTGGTTTCCAAATGTTCTTCTGCAGTTTGTGCCTCTGAGTCTTAATGCATGCACTGGCTTAGGCCCCCTTTGGGAGTGGCTGCTTGAAGATAGGCTGGCAGGTCTGAGATGTACTGTAGAGACCCAGGGGAAATTCATTTTAGGTTAGCCTAATGCAGCATGCCAGGTGAAGAAATGTTGTGAAACTCTCTTTTTGCTGTTTGCTTCTGTGGCTTTGGGAAGTAGGCGATCATGGATTTAACCTTTTTTGTGGTTTTTTTTTCCCCCCAGTACAGTACTGTTATGATTCAAAACAAACAAAAAAGTCTCCCCCGACCCCGTATAAACTTCCAAAGTGCCCGTCTCAAGGTAGGGATAAAAAAGTTTCTCACTGTGAAAATGGGCATTTTGAGAGTGCTGTCAAGGCATTTTGTAGAATAGAGGTGTTTTATTTTTAATGAGAAGAACTACAGAATAAAAAATGGTAGCCTTGGAGAATTGCAGATCAAAGGTTTCTTCATTGTAAAACAAATGAAAGGTTTCAGTCCTAGAAGTGATGAATAAATTGTTAAATTTTTAATAGGAAGAACAGGCTATAAATGGTAATTTAATTCTTTAGGGGAGAGAATCATTTAAGCAGTGTTTAAAAAGTCCAGATTTTTTTTCTGTGAAGATTATAATGGTAACTGAGGGGACAGCTGGGAGAGTGCATGGCTGTTGCTCTCAGTGCTGCTTCCATTCATCACAGTGCTTGTGTCTTTCCTAGCACAGAGGTGGACAACTGCCTGCTTCTTGCAGAAGCCTGGTTGTGCCCCTTTGCTTTTCCCAGATACATCTGGGGACTTAAGCCTTTGGGTTCAATGCTTAGAAAAGGGTTCAAACTTATCAATGTGCCTGTGCTTGCAGCCCTCCGGTCCCTTGGCTTTGCAGGGCAGGGGTAGTGGGGACCAAGCCAGCCCATCCCTGTGTCCCAAACCATGTCTCTGCTCAGTGCCAGGGATGTCAGGGGATGTGGGATTGAAAATGGGCCCTGATGGAAGAAGTAGATCACCCAGGAGTTCTGATGCAGGAAAGGCTCAGGCCAGGGCAGCCCAGGGCAGTCAGGAGGCTAGGGAAGCAAGGTCAGATCTGTGAGAGGAGGATCCTGGCCTTTGTGGGGTAAAGGGAGCATTAGAAGTGTAAAGTGAGGAAGGAGCATTTAATGGCATTTGCCTAGGGCAGCTCACTGATACCAGACTGACAGACTGATGGGTGCTGCCAAATTTGCATAATAACACTGCTTATCGAGGCCTTGAGGTCCCTGCCGATTGCTTCTCTGTCACTCTCTGCACGAAGCCATTGCATTACGTTCATCTGTGGCTGTGACCCACTTTTCACACTCTAAACCCGATTTTATTTGTCACTTGTGGGGTAGCCTGGTCCAGCTCTGAGATGAAAACTTGTCAACTCCTATATGGTGTTTCTGCATGGCCAGTGGCTTAGACCACAACCCACTGTGTCCCTGCCTGGGCTGTGCCCTGGCGTGTCTGAGCTGCCAGTTTCCCAGTCTATATCTTCCAGTGATGCTGCCACACTCAATAACTTTTCCCCCCTTCCTTTCTCTTGGCAGCATTTTGAAAGTTAAAGAAAAAATAGTGGAAAAAAAGAAAATATTTGTCTCTTGCTTGGTATTAATTCTTTGATACTAATCTTTATTAATTGTTCCATCCCTCATCAGTTTTCTCTGCTTGCTATCATGACACACCTCTCGCAAGCAGGGTCGATGGAGAAGCTCCAACACAGCCCTTGTGGAGATGGACTTGCTTCATAGACCCTGGTGGTTGAGCCATGCCTCATGCCTCCAGGTAACAGCTATTTTGGGGGGGGGAAAAAGTGCACTAGCAATTGAATTCTGACTTCTTTCTGACCTTAGAACGATGCAAGAAACAAAATTACTTATACAGTGAATCCCTAGTGCATCGTGATCTCTCCATTATGACCACGCCCATTCGCGAAGCAAATTTTTCGCAATTATGATTCAGCCGNGACACCAATTGAGGGGGTATAACTGTATTTGCAAGGTTCAGAATAGAATCAACCTATCTCACAAGTTGCTTTGTCTCTATCACAGATGAATATCTTTAATATTTTCAACAAAATAAAAAGAATAAAAGCTCACTCTGACTTAAAAGAAGTTCTCTAACAAGAGCTAATGGTTTTGACAACTGTTGTATTCTCAAATCAGTTTATCCTGAAGCGGCTAAGAATGCACGATGGGACTTGTTAGTCATGGGCATAGTTTTTTGGTCAGCTTTCTGTTTACTGGGAGTCAGAAATGTATGTCTGCATTCAAACCTTTGCTGTGTCACTGGATTCCTGATGATATGAGTAAGCTCTAACAGCTGGTCACAGTGGCAGAAAGCTCCAAACTGAGAAGCAGAGTTGAGCTTTCCAGCTTTAACTCTGTGCAGACTGCAGGTAGGCAGTGGTGATACTGTCAGAATTTTTAAGTTTCATTTGTAGCTTAAATAGCACCACTGCTTCCCCAGATAATGAAAAATGCACCTATAAGTTTCCATCATTTAGTTTCTTAGCTTGTATCAACTTTAGGTGGTAACGGAATAATTCAGTATTTTCACAAAGCATGTAACTGAAGTTGATTCCACTTTGCTGACAGGAATTTTGTTTTTCAGCCCTGCAGAGGTTTGACCAAATCTTTGCTTCAGGTAGATTGTCCTATCCCTTTTCAGTATTCTCCAGCTTTACTTTGTATGGCTATTCCAAATCGCTGTTGTTAGCCTGAAATCAAACCTAAATCCCCGAGAAGCTTAAACAATAACGTCTGGAGGTTGCCTTGGTACAGAAGGGGTTCACCTTGGGAAATTCATATCTATATCTAGCTAACTGTTCTCTTTAAGAGTTTGTGGGTCTGGTTCAGCCTTGTGTTTATTTTGCAGCATTGCTTTGGGTAAAGCTGCTGCTAGGTTTTCACTGATGTGTGAGATCAGAGCAATGCCTTGCGGTGTTTAACTCTTCATGCTCACAGCATTAAGCTTTTGAAAGCTCTGTGAGGCCATTTTCAGAAAAGTGATCTCTGCTGCTCCCAGTTTGGCCTTGCCTCTTTGGCAGGGCAGCAGAGGGGACTTGAACCTCTGTGGAGATGGAAGTGAATGCTCAGGAGTAGCCCAGGCTTAGCAGTGGAGACTTGTTATCAAACAGGCTTGTATGAATCTCCACTTTTATGGAAATTTTACTCAGTTTTAACCCAGTGAAAAGTTGTGCATCAGCAGAGAAATAAACCCTTTAAATCCTGTCAGCTTGGGTGTTGTAACACTGCTAATGCACACAAACCTGAAATTTGTACTGAATCTGGCCACCTTTTCCCCCTCTCCTAGAAGCCGGAGAGAAATGTGCAGAGTAAACCAGCACAGTGAGATTTGAAAGAGTTTTCACAATGTATGTGAGGACATTGTTATCTTGAATATACATATTTTAACTTGACTTTTCTGTACCCTGCTCACCCTTTTTATTATTTTTAACATCTGCATTTTAAATGAATACTGAAAGCTTTTTTTGTCTGACACTGTAGAAATACCTGAATTCAGATGATTATAAATTTAATTTGCTGGCCCTCAAATACTTGCCTTCGCTAACGTTGCACTCTAGCGATTTTTACCATTGTGTTTGCTGTGCTCACTCTTATCTTGCAGATTTGTGTGCCCCTCGATATTGCTTGTTCAGCTGTTGCTGTTCAGTTTAGCTGTTCAAATTCTGCTTGCCTGTCTGGACTTCACCCCTATGCTTATAGCAAAGGCTGAGCTCCTTCAGTTTTTCCTCTACATCTTATTTCTGTCCAAGAGAACTGTGAATCTACTTGTGCTGAATATGTGGCATTGATGATAAAACTGCTAATGCCACTTAATTCCAACTCCCTTCTTCATTAGCATTGATGGCCAATGTAGAACTTCACAGTCAGTGCTGGACCAAGCATCATTTAGTAACATGAAATGCATTTCCAGCTTGACTGGAAGCAGAAGAGGCTTCCGTAACTACTAACTCTCCTACACTTGCAAAGGGCTGCATGGTTTATTTGCTTTATTGTGGTATTGGTTTTGAATAACTTTACATGAGTTTAAAGCTTGGGAAATGAAGAAAATGTAAAGGCAAATATAGGAAGTGTGACAGTCAATCACAGGGCATATGGAAATAAAGATTGACAGGAAAAGAGGTCATAGCCATTAACACTATCACAGCAATTTACAGACAAAAATCCAGAATCCATGTTGCAAAACTGTTTCTTTAATTGGAAAATGGAGACTGTCTTGGCACAGCACTGTATGTGTTGGAAATACAAGATATATAAAAAGAAATGGTGTTTTTCTTTTGGGTATACTCTTCTGTTGGCTAGCAGATATGCAAGATGATTACTTAAGGCTTCTGTTCATTTAAAAGGATACTTTATTATCACTTTTATGACCAAAACTAAAAAGTTTCCAAAACTAAATTATTTATTTTTATAACGGGGATTAGTTTAAATTTGATACTAAATTATTTATTTGTATAGCTGTAATTAGTTTAATTTTGATATTTAGCCTTAATCAGTAAACTTGGATCTTTGCTCTTAATAATCAGAGAATCACAGACTGAAGTGGGAAGGCACCTCTGAAGGTGGTTTAGTTCAAACCTGTCCTCAGAGCAGGGTGGGTGAGAGCAGGTTGCTTACAGCCACAAGCAGTTGGATTTTGAATATTTGCAAGTATGGAAAGTCCATAATCTCTCTGGGTAACCTGTGCCCAGTGCCTGACCACCCTCATGGTGAGAAAGTGATTATGGTGTTTTATTATGTTTAAAAAGAGTTTCCTGTATTTCAGTTTGTGCCCATTGAGTCTTGGTCATAATAGATTCCTCACACAAATAATTTGTATTCAGTGCTTTGTTAATTTATAATAGTTCAGTTGTGCTTGTAATTCCTTAAAAATTAAGATTTTTTTAAAGGGAATGGGGTTGAATCAGGGTATAAATAATTTTATTTCCAGAAACTAAAATGTGAAGTCACATATTCAAAAACTAGTTTATATCACTGAATAAGAACTCTTACCACCTTTTTTCCTGCTCAGTTTTTATATGTGAGGGGGTTGCTGATCCCTTGCCATCCCATTAAGTGTTATATTTATGACCAAATACTATTTTATCAGGTCTTTGTTGTAATTTGCCTCTTCCGTGAATGTATTATGTCATAAAATGTAGTAGATACAAGATCAGATTTCTGATTTTTTGTGACAGTCTTAAAAAAAACCCTGAACACTTCAGTGGGGAAAAAAGAAGGTAACAGCAGAAAGGCTTGAAACTTCTTTCCCCACTTTCCTCATCCTTAATTAACTGAAAATTGCACTGGACAATCCTCAAGTAATGTGCAAAAGTGGCATCTAATAGATGGAAATTATGAAGAAATTTTCAGCTGTCCTCTGGGAATATGCCTTAGTGCTTCTGTCTGCTTGAGGATGCCAAAAATATCCGCAGTAATTCTCAAACTCTTTTGGCAGATGAAGGCAGAATGACTGGTTTTACAACAATCAAGATCAGATGGTGGCAGATCTATCATACACTTTTCTATATTAAGAAATATGTACACTTGGAAATAAGCTGTGATCATATGTTCCTTTTCTTTCCATCTATTTGTTGCTAGTGAGTTACTGTTAACAATAGCGTCTGTAAAAGATGGAAGACAGTAAGAGTTCAAATCAGTCGTGCTCTACGTGCTTTTTATTTCAAATGTTCGTAGTGCAGTTTCACTGCTGTCATGGGGAAAAGAAGGAAGTTCAGTTTTCCCTTTCACCTGCCTAATAATGAGCAATTGTCAGACACACTTTGATACTTCTGTGGCTTGAAACAGTGGTGACTGCAAAGAAAAATATGTACACCTTTTTCTGATAAGTCTTTGTTTTTTTAGTGAGAGGTGAGCTTATACTATTGGCAAGGGATACTGTCTTTGTTCTGCTAAGATGTATCATTTGAGCTGTGGATGAGTCTTGGAAAACAAAAGCATTTGATTTTCTATCCCAACAAAGAGATCTGTGTGAGAAACCACAGTTAAGACCACAAAGCATTTCTGGTGCATTTGCAGGAACAACTTTGGCTCTTTTTGTATTTGCCTGTGTCTTTTGAGGAATTTCTACACCTTTCTTTGTCATTGTTGTTTTCCTAAGGGTTTTGTTCATAGAAATTACTCTTACATTTTTCTTATAGTTACCTTTATCTTTTCTTACAGTTACTTCTATCTTCTTATAGTTACCTTTATCTTCAGGCAGTTTCCCAGTCCACCAGAAGCAACTGCAAAATTGCTTCAGCCTAAAATTTAAGTAAGCCTAATAAATGCCTGTAAAATTCTAACTTCATTCATGTTGGAAATGCAAAACCTCCTCTTCTCAGGGTGTGCATTCAGTCTTGCTGATGTTTGCCACTGTCACTGTGATGCACGTCGTCATCTGTTTGGAGATGTAATTGGCTGCAATGGACAGGAGTATCTGCATCCAACCTTAATTCAGGCTAACCCTTATTTTCTTTCGTTGCCTTGATGCCATTCAGGCATCCTCTAGCCAAAGATAAATGAAGTGGTTCAGGTCTGAAAACTTTGTATAAAGAGTTGTCCTAGTCTCAGCTCCTTTAGGTAGTTTGTTCCACAGCTGCAGTTCAAAGTTTGACTTTTTGTGTAGCAGTTTTGTTTGCAAGTCTACATGCAAGTGAACAAAAGGATTCAAAAATTCCTTTTCCTTTGGGATGGAGCTGCATAATACAAGCTATAATTACTTTCCTTTGAGATAAAGAACATGGGTCTGGATTCAGGAAATGGGAATACTGCAAGAGCCCAGAAGGTTGATGGTTTGTTATAATTATTCAGGAGTCTGTTGGTAGGAATGCTTGCCCTGACATTCCCAGCATCTGGCCTCTGTCAGGCTGAGAGGGAAGTTCCATCGGGTTTTTTTTTTTTCTTTTTTTTTTTTTTTTCTTCTGATCCAGAGGATACCCGCAGGAGGATACCTCCTTGGCTCCCAGCCAAACCCCAGAGCTGTGGTGCTTTACTCTTGGTTCCCCCACGCGGTTTGCGCCTTGGCTCTGCCATCTCCTTAGCAACTCGGAGCATACCAGCAGCACACTGCCACACAGCCCCCAGGAGCTGCAGCTCTATTTATAGGCAGCTGAGCTTGGATGAAAATTTCCAGAATGCTCTGATAAGGCCAGGGTACATGGGTACGAAAAACTTACCAGTCCTGCTAGTGGATCTAGCTTGGAGTCGTATCTCAAAGTCCTGCCCTTTGTAGGATGCTCAGCCTTTGCAGTAAAACACACCCACTCTGATACATAGTGAGGATTTGCTGTTTACATAGCTGCCAATTAACCTTTCAGGAATCATGTTCTCTGTAACTGAGGTTAGGAAGGGAAACAGGTGCAGAAACAACAGACTGGGGTAATATATTATAACGGGCAAAGTCTCAAGAATGATGCCATGTCTGTGGTGTGTTGTGGGGTTTTTTGTGTAGTTTGCTTTTTTTTTTTAATTTCAGGGATATGGCTTAGTGAAATCTTAGAAAACAGGAGAGGAAAATATTTTTTTTTCTGAGCTTTGTGGTTAGGTTTTTTGTTAGTTTTTTAATTATGTTTCTTCAGGCTGAATTCTACATTGCAAAAAGGATTTAATCACTGATTATATTGCTTAGTGTTGCTCAGCAAGAGTTTATTGATTCAGCATTCCCTTAATCATGTGGCTGAGCAATGAAGTAAAGAATGTGTGGTCGTGCTAAGAAAAACTCCCGAGTATTAAAGAAATAAATGATTACCCGTTAAAGTGTGTGGGTTGATGGCACCTGTTTTTATGAAATTTTCATGTATACTGAGCTAAAACTATGAGACACCCCTGAAGGAATTTAGTAGGATTGAGAGATAACACCTTTCAAGTGAATCTGAGGGGCTTTCTGGAGATCCTCAAGTTACCATATCTAGTTGTATGACACCTTTGTACTTTTTAACCTGGGCAAAATCATAATTAATGACTTCAGTGTTTTTTTCATTTTATTTAATGGACTTTGTATTCTAGTGTAGGAGAATTTTGTGTCCTGATCCTAGGGCATCCCTCCAAGATATCTCTCATACCCCACATTCCCTGCCAATGGTTGCTAATGGGAAAAGCATTGGAGGAAGTGTCACTCTGCTTTGATGTCTCAAAGTTATGACTGGAGTTGTTCTCCTGGATACCATGTTGAGAAAATAAAGCCTGCCTAAGACTGGAGGAGCAAAGGAAGTCCAAAGTAACATTTAACCTATTCCAGTTGATAGGAATATGGGAATTACCTACTTTCGTGTGTGCTTTTGAGGGAAGAAGGAGCTTCTACATGCAAGGAAAACATGGGGAGGTGAAGACATGCACTGTATAGAGGCAGGCTGATTGACAGCCCAGCTGGTGCAGATCAGTAATTGGAAATTCATTGCACATAAATCTTCTCGTACTTATTGTGAGATATGGGAAGGAGAATATGTGAGCTCTGAAGCAGTTAACTCTTTCAGGGCCATCTGGGAAGATGTTCAGCTTTCAAAGTAGCAAGACTGTTCAAGTATTTTTCTTTAAAGCCTTCATTTTTTTGTTGTAGTGAGAAGAGTGTTGGTGGAGGAAAAAGCCACTACCACGTGCTCCATGTGAGAGCATTTAGATGAGCAACCTTAAATATTTAATATTTATTTATTTTATGGAACAGCTTCAGATTATCTTGGAAAAATCATCTTGGTATTTGGTAATGAACACATTTTTGCCTTTACAAAATGCATCCTGCACACGTTGCGTGCCAATTTCATGTCTGATTTACCTGATTTGTGTCTCCACATTGGTGGGCTTATTGTATGTTTGTCCATGCGCCAGCAGACTCTGCAACTGTATTTTAAGAGGTCTGTTCATGTCTAAATATTTATATTCTTTTGCATGAGGCTGAGACTCATTGTATGTGCTAGCAACTTCGTCCCTGCACCCTCCTTCTTCCCCCAGTCCAAGTGTGGTTTTGGTACCTTTTCCTCCTCACTTGATCTCAACAGTCTGGTGGTTTCCACAATACAGTTTTGAATGTATAATTGGTTTCTGGTGACCACATTTTTTCTCATTTATTTTGGATTGCCTCTGTTCTGTTACTCACATATTTGTCTCTCCATTAACGTCAACGTGAATTACAGATGAGAAGCTAAGTGGACAAATTAGTAACTACGCAAAACGGAAGGTGGCATTTAAGTTTCTCTATTATTTGTGTGGGCACAGGACAGCTAATGAATACCTGACTATCTGAACAAACAAGGAGTGCCTGTGTGCAAGGCTCTGCTGCCGATGCGATTCACAGCACAGTGGCTGGGGAAGGTGGGGGCTATATGGGAGGCAGTGCAACTCTACTGGGTTTTAACACCCACTTTTCTGGCAAGGGCTGTGGGTAGATGGAAGTGTTAGTTGTGGTTTTTGAGCCAAAAATCATGCCTGCCTCTGAGGGCAGTTGTCTATTTACAATAAATAGAGGACTGAATAGTCTGCATCTCAGTCCGTAATGTACTGAGACTTCTCTCAACCCTTAAAGTGGTGTAAAATAGTCCAGAATGGTGTTTCTTGCTGTAAAAATACACTGCTTAGATAAAAGCGTTCCTTTAAGATGGGCCATGTTCTCTGCTTCACTGCCTGTGGTAACACTTTATTCATTTATGTGAGGAGAAAACCTTTTGTCTTCAGCTGAACAACTTCTCCTTTGCTTGCGGTGCCCTGCAGAAGCAATACAAGAGGTTTCCTTGAAGGAAAGCACTTGGCTATTTTCTAAGCTCACTTTCAAAGTACTCTGAATTAATTATAAATGAGTAAAGCCGTCTGGCTCTTGATTACACAATTGCCTATCCTGGATTCCCTGTAATGAAATGTAAGCTGGCCCAGTTGTAATAAAACAGGAGGTGTTTCTCTCCTATCTCATGATCTGCGCTATTCTCAGATCTATTGTTCTGATTTGTTTTAAGCTGCAATTCTGCCAGCCTTATATTTCCTCCTCTCTCTCTTTGCTACCCTATTTTATTAGGCTTTTATTTTGGCTGCACTTAGGCTCATATCCTGTTATAATTTCCATTGAAAGTAGTTAACATGCATTGATACAGTGCCTTTTTGCACTGAAATAATGCAATGCATTTTATTTATTTAAAGGATTCTAAGTGCCTGTAGTGTCTAAGTGTTTGACAAACACATAAAATACGCAGAAGTCAAGCACTTAGCTGCCCTCAGAGGATGGGTTTCCTTCTTTCTCTGCCAGGAGTACCCATAAACCCAATTAGTCACGTACCATGGAGTTTAGTAACAATTAAACTGAAGTCTTTGCTTTCTGTACGGTGAACTGACTTCTTGTCTCCATCATTTGCTACAACTTGAACCTCACAGGATGTGCTGTGTTTTATCCTACTACGCTATCTTTTTCTGCCCTCATTTTTCCATAGTGCTGGATATTATGGGCTGCAGTTCTTCTTACTATTGTTACATTTTCACTAGGTTTACTGCCTTCAGATGAGCTGGGAGGTGGCTCAGTGCAAGTAACATGTCTATCCTTTGCTCTTACATTTTTTTCCTGTGTAAAATATCAGGAACAATGTTTAGGAGCTGTAAAGTCTGGATTTGGACTGTAATAACAGTGTACAGTGATCCCTCGTTACTTGAGGGCTGTGGATTCCACAACACGAGTTGTGGAATCCACAAAGATAGCGAACCTACTATGTAGTCAAGTGCGCCACGCCCATAGCCATGCCATCTCCCCTAATAAGGTCTGGAGGACGGTCGTGAGAGCGGGGCATGTCTCAGTTGTCTGGCTGTGCTCTGCCGAGGTGGATGAGCGCTGAAGCGGGGGGCAAGCAGCAAGGCAGGCGCCGAGTGCCAAGTGGCGAGCCGCAGGGCCGGCCCTGAGCGGCAGGTGCCAAGTGGTGAGCCGCGGGACCGGCCCCGAGTGATGGCTGGGCGGCGAGCACAGCCCCTGGGCACACAATGGCACACACACAATGGCAGCTCTGTCACCCCGTCTTGTAGCCTGGCGGAGGACAATTCCACCCGTGCTAAAACACACATTTACACTAAAAGTGTCCTGGCCATGCCACGCCAACTCCTGGCTGGGATCAATTTACATATTCGTGAGCAGACTGGGTTCACAGTAGGTTCTGCGCACGCGCCAGGTCCCACAACTCGCTGGAAAATCAATAGCGAGTATGCAGATCCCACGAATTATGGACCGCGACTATGCAGAAGATGACTGTATAAGCTAAAGAGCCTAGTCTGAGTTTTGGAGTAGAGCTCCTTAAGCCCTAATACACTTGAGTCATGGCACACATGGTCGAGAAGGTGCTGCTCCTTGCTCTGTCCATTGAGTCTGTCCTGTAATGGATGTCTAGCACTGCTCTTGACTTTTCCACTTGCCAAGGAAGAATGGATTCAAAACAACTTAGGAAAAGGGTAATCATCTTCCCTACAAGGTAACAAGGGCAACATAAATTTATTCGTCCCTTCTCCTCTTCCCTCCTCCTTGTGTTGGTTTAGGGAGTTGCCAACATGCTAGGAAAATGGATGAAGCTATAACAATGACAATAATAATATATTAACAGTAATATGGAAACTAGGGACAACGGATTCTTCTGGGCTTTGTTTTTTCATCTTTGTTAGAAATAGTAAACCAACAGTACGGAAGTCCTTCATCTTGTTCGCTGAGGGTTGCCCTGAGAAATAGACTGTGCCTGTTGAGCTACCATCCTCCCTGCCTTTGGGATTTGAAGCCCATATTGATGAATGCTGTTTAGTCCCAGAGTTACTAGAGAGCTAACAACTATCTATTACTCTCTATTACTGAGTGGAACTTGGAATCATCTACATTGAAAATAATTTGAAAAGGGAGACCTCATCCTGTATTATTTTCCCCTTTTACTGGGATTCTTCTCTCCTACCAATCTGCCAAGATTAGACCATCCCTAACAAGGTGTTTTTTTCATATGCTCAATTACAGCTCCCTTTGCCAGGACCTAGAGCCCTGAAGCTACTTTTGTGGAGCAGCCTTAAGGACTCACTCCCACAGATGGTTCTTGGGTTTCATAGACATCAGCCCTGTGATTTTTAACCTTCTGCAACCATGACAACTTGCCTTGTGTCCTTTGAAGAAGTAGTCGTGAGCACAAGTCACTTTAAAAATCCATGCACTTTGCTTCAGGAGTCCTTCCTGAAATGGATGGAAGTTGTAATTTGGTACCATTAGGAGATAGGGCAGAAATCTTAGAAGATCTGTTCTGAGGATGGCAGAAACTATCAAAACTGTAAGGCAACTACACCCTGAGCACATCAGTCTGGCCATGCCAGAAATCTGTTGGAAATATATGGTCTTTCATAAGTGGTTTCTCTATGTTTTCCCTTCCTCCTCCTATCCAAGTGGTAACTGAGACCTGTATAGACAAATCATAGAATATGAAGTACAGTGAATCCCAGTTGCATTGCAACCTCTCCTTTACGCCTCCGTGGATTGGAGAGTCTGGTTTCTCGCAGTCTGGTTTCAGGCATTTGCGAGGTTCCTCAGCTGACACATGCACAGTGCCTCTGCTTTGCAGAGGGGCGGTGCCGGTGGTCCCTCTGGGGTGGGACTTGGCCGGCCCCACGGGGAGGATGTGTGGTTTCTGTGGCTCGCTGGGGGCTGTGGGACAGGGACAGCCACTGTAGAATCACAGAACGAGTAAGGTTGAAAAAGACCATAGAGGTCATCAAGTCCAACCTATCACCTAACCAAACCTGTTACCTAACCTGTTGTCATCCTGCTACCAACACACCATCNCTCGCCTGCCCGTGTGTGCGGAGCACCTGTGAGCAGGCAGTGCTTGTGTGCATGTGTCTGTGTTATTGTTTCCCTGGCTATGGGCAGGGAAGGGAACTGCCCCAGGAAAGTGGGGCTGGCCACGGCATGTCAGTAGGACATGCTCACTCCTCTGCCAGGGCCGGGACATAGGGCCGGGACGAGCACAGGAGCCAGGGCACGGGACCGGGACGAGCGCAGGGGCCGGGACACGGGGGCAGGACAAGCACAGGGACCGGGGGCGGGGGCTACTAATACTACTTTTGCTTTTTTTCCTAGTAAGCCTC
>WEKX01012577.1:192450-228574 GCA_013390025.1 Pitta sordida | reverse complement strand
CCCAGCGCTCCTGATTGGCTGGGGGTGGAGTGATGGGCGTGGCCTGTATGCATACTAATGAGCTGCAAGTATTTGCGAGTTTGACATTTTGCAAGACTTTTGACATGACCCGTTTCTCGCAAATGAAGGAGTATAACTGTATTTGTGGGCCAGGTAATAGGGGAAGAGCTTTGGTGAGAAAAGTGTTACCAAACCATTGGGAAACAACGCTTCAGAGAAGAAAATGGTCATTGTGAGATAAGCCCAACTGGTTAGTGCATGGTGCTAATAACACTAAGGNAAAAATCACCCACAAATACTGAAGCTCACAAATAGTGGATCGTGGATACGTGGGGGCTCACTGTATATTCTGTGATTCTGTGATTTTGCTTATTGAGGGCTGACACACGTGTGCTACATCTTGACCTGTAGGAATACCTTTCAAACAGGAAGGTGAAGTAATCAGCCCGTCCTGGTGTGCCTAAAAACCTCCTGCAAATTGTGTCTTATCAGAAAGAGATTCTCAGAGGAGGTGTCCACATAGAATAGGGAGTGCTTTTGACTACTCTGATGGAATGCATATTCTGAAAATACGTTGTTTTGGCTGCTTGACCACAGTGACAGCATTGTGGTGGTGGAATGTGCCAGCACACTTTGTTTTGGCTTCAGCTGACTTGCAAAAGGTGGGTGCTCAGAAAAGTTGCTTGTGGGACAAAACTGGAGAAGGAGTAACCTTCTGGAGAAGAGGCAACCTTGCAGTGAGCAAGGGAGAAATCCTAGACATTTGCAATCTCTTGCCAAATTTATCCATCTCTTTTCCCACATTCTGTCTCCACTTCTGAGGAATTATGCTTAGCAGTTACTTTCTGTCTTCTTAGGTAATAGATGTGAGCATCTGTGATGTGGCAGGGCTTTTCATCTGAACTGTTATTAGCATGTGTTGGAGGTATATATTCAAGCAAAGTGATACTTAAAATATATTCCATGTTGTATGCCAATATCCTATAGAAATGCCTGATGTATCATCAACCAAAATTAGCAATGGAGCCATACCGTCCTATAATCTAGGAAATCACAGTCGACTACATAGCAATTTACCTAGGTACTTGTAATGCTTTTATTTGTACTTATTTTCCTTTCTCACTCTCTGGGCCCATGTTGTTGCTTCTTCAGTAGACCTTCTCTGGTATGCCCTGACCAACACCATAGGCTCTTCTCGCTGTGTTATGATACAAGTGTCTCTCTGCCTGTGAGCCAGCTCCACCCCTAAGCTACCAAGCCAGCAAAATGGGGAAGGATTTCCTTGTTGCAGGGGAGGAACCAAAACATATTAACTCAGTCTGCACTGGTAGAAGCGATTGGAGGTGTTGTATAGAAAAATTACTTGAAGAGTTGTCTTGTGTTCATACTCAGTGTGAGCAAGATCAGGGCTAGGGAACATGTGGTAGAGCTGGCATCGTCCTAGGTTTGCCATGTATTCATGGGGGCCAGGCAGATGCCCTGGCAGCTGTACTGCATTACCTCTAGCTGCCTTGGAAGCCATAACCAAGAACTTGTATTTGAGTAGTATGAATTTCTTCCAACTTTTATTTTACTTTTATTTCAGTTCATTCTGGAAGGAGCTACTTCCTCCCCAATAAATTACAGATACTTCTAATGCTGTAGTCAGAAGCATGAAAAGTGTCCCAGATAACTTTACCCAAGCTTGCCTGGGTGGTTGTGGCTGCCACAACGCCACAGTAACAGATGCTTTATCATAGTATGGTCAGTGGTCAGAGCCTTCTGGATCCTGATTAGATTTATGTGGTCTGTGCTGATATTTATAGCTTCACTGGTGTGAACAGCAGTGCTGTTCATTCTAGTTTAAAATGAGCTAAGGATTGCTTATCTTTGCTGCAGTCAGGTTGTGGGTACAGTATCACCACCTTGCTTGTACATAGCAAGAGCATCTCTGGTGGGAATGGTAAGAAATAGCTATTTCCTTCTAAATTTGTGTTCTATTATATGTATTTTGTAGCACCTTTCTCAGAAGGGTCTTTTTTGCACCGACTAAATAAAGTCTTAGAAAAAATGTGAAAATTAGATCCAACAAGATTATTTGATCATTTGAAATAAAGCGCCTTTAGAGTTCGTTGGCATTATGAGGATTTAAATGAGACTTGCCAAATTCCATTTCACTCTATGCTTTTGCATAGAGTACAGTGAGGCCTCCATTCCTAGCTGGGGGTTATGGACACCTTCTGAAGAGCTTGGGCATGGAAGGGAATGCAGTGGATGCTGCTGCACTGGTTAGGTTTGTTGAACCTCTGTGATACATGCTGTGGGGGGAGGTAATCACCCAGCCCCACAGACTGGTGACTGCACATTACTGAAACCCAATTTTCAAATGGGAAATTGACCTTTTATCTTTAGTACTCGCTACATAATGGTGCAGAGCATTAATCAGCTGAACCTCGCCATCAGTTTACTGCATGATTGTAAATTGTAATTGGTTGGCTAACCTCCTCTGATCTTAAGTGCCTTAAAAGGTTGTTTTCCCTTTATTTTAGTTTAGATTTAGTTTCTGGCTTTATGTGTTCTTTCTGTTTATTCTGCTACTAAAATGTAATTAGAAATTAAAAAGAACACAGAAAACCTCCAACCATGTTGATGTACATTAACATGAATCATCATCTCTTGAAAAGTGTGTGTAATCCAGAGCTCTGCAACCTGATATACATTTGGTAAATATTTAAAATATCTGCAGACATTTTTTCACATTCTTGAGCGAAGACCGCATCGCTGTGTGTTCACCCTTGTTTCTAAGTATTGATGTTTTGAAGCCAAGACTAGTTAAATGTTTTTTTCTTTTTTTAATTTCTAGTATTTCTTGTGCTATATGAAAATTAATAGAAGAGAGAAAAACCTGCCAATTTATTTGCCTTTTGATAATAAAAAAACTAAATCAGAAAGAAAATGTAAGCAACTTTAAATAGTGTCAAAGACTTTAGTCTTTGACTACAGTTGAATTGGGAGGTTTATATAATGAAGAGAATTGATGATGTCTATAATAAAGTGGATTAGCTATTACAAACACTGTTACACCATGTATCTTTACATAGCTAATCTCCCGGTTTGCAAATTTGGTCGTAGGTTCTTGAGGAGCACCCAGATAGATTATAGTTTTCTAAAGAGTGTTTTGAATGCTGACACTTCCCAGTATAGGTTCTGAAGGAGAAAAGAAGAATTTTCATAGCTTTTCCTCTGGGCCATATGATAGTCACCCACTAGGTATCATTAGTTCCTGCCATCGAGTAGTAAATCCTGACTTCTTTCTCTTTTGGTAGCAACTCTTTTTCTTTGATACATCTTTTCAACTTGGACTTCTGTTAGGTACTCCTTACAGCTTCTGTAGAGTTGCCTTCCATGTGAATAAAGCAAAATCTGAGGTCAGTGCTTCTTTCTCTGAATTCTTTTAAGGTAAATATGTCCTGTTCGGTGGATTATGTTTTGGGGATCATCATGGCACTAGCTCTGATGGTGGCAGCAATGGTGGACTCGAGTTGGGTGATGCTCGTGTCTGGGGACCATTTCTGTTGGATAGGTGTGCAAAGGCTGTCATGGGAGAGCAGAGCAGCACAGGCAACTCACTAGGGCATCTGTGCATAGGATACTCTTTTTAGGAGCCTCTCACCCAGATCAGGGCCACGGCACATTCCTCTTTTCCCTGCCTCCAGCAGCAACAGGGGTTGTTCTATTGGCAGCTAGGGACTGGGAATTTCACTGTGGCATTCAAGGTTTTTTACTTGAAGTGTGTAGATAGTAACCAATACCTTGGCCAATACTGGCATACTTGCTTATTTTGAGAAATGTTTTCTATCCGTTTTTCGTCACACATATGAGGTGTCCTTCCATGGAATTCCCTACTGGCTTGAAATGTCCCACCAGGCTGGGACTATAATTCTAATTGTTGAATTATCTTTAAATTATTTTATAGTAAAGCAATGTAAATCCTTACTTGGAATAAAACTTGTCAGTGAATACACTTGCAGATCTCTTAGGCATCAGAGATGCTCTTTAAATACCATGAACAGTGCTTTGATTCATACTGAAGAATCGACTAGAATGGTGATGCTGTTTTTTTAAGGAACAAAGCTTGACTTCAAAAATATGTGTTTGAAACAAGAACAGTCTTTGCAAGTAAGGGACTTGAAAAGCCTGGAATCAGTTTCCTGCTATTCTCCAACACTACTTGCATCTCCTTGAGGAGACAGTTTAGGCTTTCAGAATTCAAATCATCATCTCCAAAATGAGGATAATAAAGACTTTCCAGTGCATAGGAGTGTTGAGATGACAGATCAACTGATAGATCAGTTATGGGTTCCAAGAGCACTTATATTCCCCTTTGCAGCTCTAAACCTCAACCTTTCCCAAAATGGAGCTACCCATTGGGCCTCCATAGCCAGGACAGATTCAATTGATTATATTCTTACTATAGTGTTTTTCTGTGTAAACTATTTGATTTCCATGCTGAGGGTATATATATTTAATTCACTTGCCAAGTGCTTTGATCCCCTTGCCAAGAGAAGAGTTCTGTAGAAGGTTGGGGCCACTTTCAGGGATACTTCAGCCCATTAGCACTGTCCCCTAATTTAGAGTAGGGGACTGAAAGGGGAATGTAATTTTGTTGTCTCTGGACCATTAGGTTGGTATTGTCATCAATCTATATCTCATTTCAAATCCATTAGGTTGGTATTGTCAACAATCTCTATATCTCATTTCAAATCCAGCATGTTTACCATACTGTGGTGCTGGATCAGTAACAAATGTGGAATATGATGATCTACATAATTTCCTGTGGTTTCTAGTGAAGGTTTTTTGATTTTCCTCTGATTCAAATTGTCACCCAGAGTTCCCTGCTTAGTGCTGTGTTAATCAGGGTACTTCTTCCTTGACTCTTTCCATGAAGAAAACATGTCAGCTAGATGATGTTTTTTTCTTCGATACATGTAAAGTCGATACATGTAAAGTGGAGGATTTTCACCAGGAGTACAGATGCAATTACATGAGCCTGGAATTACTGTAGCTCAAGAAACATGCCATCATGCGTATAAGGAATATAGCTGCAGTCTTGCATCTTCCCGTGTAAATCTTTGGTTTGCGATATCTCTTGAGATAGTTGACCACTGCTTGGGATTTCTGCATACCCTGTGTTTAACTGTGAAGGATGTTACTAGGCTTCATAAAGGATCTATGACAAAAAGTGTGGTATTTGGATCTACTGCTTATAGTCACAGGAATTTGTCCTCCTGCTGATTATCTTTTCCCCTCTATCAATTAGAGGGAGAATCATAACTTTAACATTATTTATTTGGAGGATTTTGGGTTAATTAGTTTAACTCTTCACTGCCTTTGGTTGCATGGTTTTATGATCTTATTTGTATGTAAATGCAATCTAGCATTAATTTAACAAGATGAATTCAAGTCAGTGGTCAACCCAGCTGTTCAATCAAGGATATTGCTCGTTGCTGTTCATTGTGTTTAATTTGAAGATCACGGCCATCCCAGAAACAAAAAAGGGAAAGAAGCTACTGGTGGTGAAATCCTGTATTTGTAGGCATTTTCACTGATGAGTATTGTTAGCTTGGAATTGTACTGGCCACAGCAAATGCAGTTTTATTTTCTTTCTTCTGAGTTTTACGAATACGTAGAAATATGGAAAGGGAAGCTCTTAACCTGAGAAATTCAGACCAACTGGCTGCAAGCAAACCACCCATTTATTCCTAGATTAATGGCTTGCAGACAGACTCTATCAGTTGCACACTGTATTGTATTAATTTGCAATGGTAAGAGTTAATGCTAGTAATTGCTTTTCCTCTATAGAGAGAGCCTGTAGTAGATTGTTTTTACATGGCACTCTGTGATTGATAGATCAGGGAAAACAGGACTAAAGAAGGTTACTGCCTCCCAACCACTTCCCCCTTCAAATTAAAATAATTTGCAATTTGTAGGACGCCTTGTCACACGTGCTTCAGGAATGAGGCAGTAAACACACTAGGCTTCATTCCTTTAAAGCAGTGAACCTCTTACTGCCTTTCTTTCACCAAACCAAACAAGTGATGTTGTTGGGAGTCCATTGAAAACAAGTGTGCTGGTGAAACAGCCCCTAGACCCCTTCAGCAAACTTCCTGTACGGTCGGGCAGCGGACCTGATGAAAGAGCCTGTTTGTGAACATTTGGATTCCTTCCATTGATTTGTAAATCCACTTTTATAAAGTACCGCTGAAGCTAGTGAAATGAGCAACCGGGGGCTTCCATGAAGTTTCTAACAAATATCTGATGCAGCTTGTATCATTGGTACTGGCACATGCTTTTGGAAATGTTTTTTTTCTGCTGCGTTGGATTGTTTCGAGACCGGAGGAGTGGGGGAAGTGGGAGTGTTTGGGGAATGCCGTCTCCATCAGCCATACATTACATGGCTTCTTTATTTTTCAGTGCTGCTAAAACTCCTCTTATTTAATATCGATCACACCAAGGAGCCAGCAAAGTACAGTGTTAATTGGGTCCACTGGAATTCTTGTCCCCTGGGAGAAAGAGCTTCCTAGGCAGGCAGGGCGGAGGGAAGGCGGGAGAGAGGGAGGGAAGGAGGGAGGCAGGCAGGGAGGAGGGGACCCACTGTGAGCCGCATAAAATCTAAGTGCACTAGACATCAAGGCTTCTGCCTGCATCGCTGGGAAGCAGTCGCGGCGGTTCCCACCCGCACCCCTTTCAGAGATTAGCCAACTCCTGGTTTTTTTTTTGTTTGGGGGTTTGTTTTGGTTTGGTTTTTGGTTATGGTTTTTTTTTTTTGTTCAGTCTGGTATTTCTTGAATTAACAACGCCTTGCTTTTCTTCTTTCTTCCTTTTTCTTTTTTTTTTCCCCCATTTGCTGAGGGCTTTTATTTTTTATTATTATTTGAATTGTTTTTCTCTCCTTTCTGCAAAGCTGCAAAAGCTCTGCTTTGAAAACTGGTGCCCCAGAGTGCAGTTGCTTAGCTGTCCTGTCAGCATTGTTCTAATGCTCATTCCATATGTATGTCACATAGGAGCAGTACCCTCCTCCTCTCCCTTCCCCCATCCATGCATTTCATTTTTTCCCCCTAAAGACCCGATTTTTTTTCCCGTATTTTTCCCAAGAAGCTTACAAACAGGGAAATTCAAACTGAATGCTTCTCTGCTGTGATTACTTCTACAGCCGAGACCACATCTCTCTTAGAAAAAGTGTTTGCTCTGTACCTTCTTTTCCCCACTGCCTCTTTTTCTTCCTATAAGCACAAAGGCTTTAAAAACTAAGATCTATAGTTCTTTTTGCCTTTTTTGTGTTTTTTTTTTTTTTGCGTTACCGTGACAGCATGTATCTCTGTTGCTGAAGAATGAAGCAGGCAGGCTGGAGCTTTTTTATGTTCAGTGCTTTTGGGACCACTGAAAAGAAGTCCACAGAGAAATATGTACAGCAACTGTGCCAACTGAGTTTCTCATCACTGTTACCTATCACTTATTCTGACTAAAAGGTAAGGGATTCTTTAATATTTTGTTGAAGTCTTTGTGCATTGTCATTTGACATGTGCAACTCAGTGGCTTAGGAAGGAGGTGGGTTGTGAAGATTTTTGTGTTAAGGTATTATAGGTCACCCAAGCAAAGCTTTTTGCATCCAAGGGAGAAAAAAATCTTGTTCTTAGAATTGTTTCCCTTTTCATCTCAAATTATTCCTCCAGCTTAGCTTGCTACTGATTGAGACATAAAGCCAGGGCATTATCGCTGCTGTTTATCTTTTCTGGTCCTCTTTCTCTACCTAGGAAGCACATGCACCCTGGTTCTGTGTGCGTGCGCATGTGGGGTAAGGCATATCCCCTTTTCATGGGAAATACTTGGCCACATGCACATTCTTCTCTTTTACTGTAACTAAATGTCTTCAAACACTCTTCACAAGGTAAGAATGCCTTAGTTCAGCACACTGCAGCTTATGCCTGTTTAAAATTATTACTTGGATTACAGTGCATACTGTGGAAAGTTATTAGTTTCCACAGAGACCAATTTAATTGAGGGGTATGTGTGCAGCAGTTCTGTTTTGTGCTTTCCATACACTGCTTATGGGTGAGTATGAAATGTTATTTTCTTCTTAATTCTTGGGAAGAGTGAAGTTTACACTGTCTGTTAGGCATAGAAAATGAAGTTATAACTGAAATTGATTAAAGCTGTAGAGAAGCATAGCCTTACATGGCTCTTCAACTTAGCCAGAGAGTCAGAAGATAGTTTATTAAAATAATTTTTTGCACTGCATTGTAATATGCAGAATTGGAAGCAGGAGGGCATCTTCACCAAGTAGAAGTAGCAGCAAATGATGCCTGGGCTGGATCGTTGTATTGTTTAAGTGTAAGAAACCTGTTTAGTCCACAACCTTGATGCACTCTGCTTTTTTTCTGCGTGCGTCCTGGATACATCTTTCAACAGCATCTTAGTTCAAGAGAGCATTGTTTTATAAAATGTGTTAATGTGTTTCTGCTCTGCAGGCAGGAGACGTGCTCTCTGTGACTGGCTCTTTGGCTGTGACACCATATATTATTTGGTATTTTGGAAGAGGCTGATTTTTAGGGCTTGTTTTGGTTTCTTTCACGGGTATGTGTGTCCTTACTTCTTAGCTGTTAGTCCTCTGCATAAAAATTGCATCTTAAGGGCGCTCATTTCTCATGCTTTGCAATGATCAGTGGCTGAGCAGCATCATTTAATGGTATTACTTTAGCTGGAATGTTGCACTGCTTATTTGAATAACCAGGAATGCCACCAAATATGTAATAACTTTTAAAAGAGTCTAAAAAAAAGTGTCAAGGAAAAGAGAAAAGTCCTGTCTGTAGGCATTACTTTCTTTACTGTAGCTGTTTATAATGTAATTTCAAAATCAGATTATTTCCTAACACATGCTCTGTGACTGTTTTCCCATGATTGTTGCTTTCTATTAGCATTGAGAAAACAGTCATTTAGATAACAGGTTTTCATTGACATCCTTTTTATAATATAGAAAGGAAGAAACAGTAATAAGTTAAATTGGCATCTGCTAATTATGCTGAATACAGATTGTGAGCTCTTCAAGTCGTCCCTTGCCTTAATGCTGTTAGCATATTTTAGCACTGGCAACCAAAGGGAAGAAACTGGAATGTTCCTGCTTGGGTTTTTTTAGGGGGAAAAAAATGACTTGTGAAGAAGTGTTAAGTTTGGGGTTTTTTTAATGTTTGTAGGCTTGTTGTGAACAGGAGAGCATCCTATACAGTTTGGTAGCTCTTGGTAAAATTGAGATCCATCAGAAATTGATCTGTCTAGTGATCACCAGAATGAATTTTGACCCTTAGTGACAAAGCTGTTGTTGAGTATAAAACTTAGTCTATGGGCAGGAAAAGTTAGACTGTTTTGTAGCCACCAACTACCTGATTATTTTAGATCTCTGAGAAATAATTAAAAATATAACCCTGTTCTGAAATTAGTTGTGGTTCTTCATACAATATGGCAATTCTGCTCCCCATATCTCAAAACTGGGTGTCTTGGGCTTCCATGGAGGCAGAAAAGCTGTGCTTCTGGCCAGATATGCTCCGTTCTGCCTTGTGCGTTTTCCCTGTGCAACAATATCCCTGCCTGGCCGTGGCACTGAGCCCAGGCTCAGAGCAAGAGCAGCTCAGGTTGGGATGGCTTTGCCAGGGGACCCGCTCCAGATGCAGCCCTTGGCCGCTGGCAGCCGGACACGGGAGCGGCGGCGGCGGGTGAGCCACTAGAGGGGAGGCGAGAGCTGCGTTATCCCGGCGATGGTTCCAGGCAGGGAGTACCCGGGACGGGCTTGGCCGCACATGGGATTGCACTGAGCGCTCCTCAGGATGCTAGGAACATCCAGCGGTGCTCGCGTGGGACATAGCGGGAGCTCGTAGAGGTGCTCTTCTCAAGGAACATCCAGCTTCTGGAGTCATTGGCGTCCTGAGACAAGTTTAGATGAGGCAGAAATGTGCTCACACTTCGTCCGTGTGAGGCAACTCTGTGCTTTTCTGCATGGGGGTCTGCCCGAGTGTCACTGTGCACAACCTCCCTCTTGTCTTGGTTCAGCCTGGAGAAAAGGTGGATGAAGGGAGATCCCATGGAGTCTACAGCTTCCTCACGAGGGGAAGCAGAGGGACAGGCACCGATCTCGTCTCTGTGGTGACCAGTGACAGGACACAAGGGAATGGCCTGAAGTTGTGTCAGGGAAGGTGTAGGTTGGATATTAAGAAAAGGTTCTTCACCCAGAGGATGATTGGGTCCTGGAACAGGCTCCCCAGGGAAGTGGTCACAGCACCAAGCCTGACAGAGTTCAAGAAGTGTTTGGATGGCACTCTCAGGCACATGGTGTGACTCTTGGGGTCTCCTGTGCTGGGCCAGGAGTTGGACTTGGTGATCCTTGTGAGTCCCTTCCAACTCAACAAATTCAATGATTATGTGATTTTTACCAGTAATGCTGATTTGGCACATAGATTTACCATAAATTGTTGTGTCCTTCTGTAGCGGACAAGTATCTTGGACTGAAAGGATTGCTCTGGGTGATGGAGGTGGGCACACTGGGAAATGTCCTGTATGGAGAAATGCAAGGTTGAGTGGAGACAGGAGGGCTCTCAACCAGAGTCCTCCAGATCAGGGTGAGGTTGCCTGGGAGTGGGTGGGCAGTGCAGGAACTTTATATATCGGTGTGGTATGTTATAGCAGTGCTGTAACTCCTGTCCCCATACGAGCCTAAT
The DNA here is from genome assembly GCA_013390025.1 of Pitta sordida. Lineage (NCBI taxonomy): Eukaryota > Metazoa > Chordata > Aves > Passeriformes > Pittidae > Pitta > Pitta sordida. The sequence goes on along the minus strand of WEKX01012577.1, from coordinate 217,829 downwards.
TTTGCTAAAAGCGTTGTCAGAGTCTTTTTAATAAGACATTATGATTTTGGCTGTAATTTTGAGTTTTCTTGCACTCTTGCTTGCATGTGTGAAATGCAAAGCGTATTTAATGAGCTTCAAATGCTTCCAAATTAATTAAAACCAGTTCCACATCTGGAATAAATCCAGTACCTTTCATGGACTGCTTCAACTTCAGAGATTTTCCTTCTTGTGAGAAGCCTTGTGAATATTCCCGTGTGGATGCTTGTGAAAGCTGGAGTAGCAGAATCCAGGCTTATTTTACATAAGAGAGATCTGAAACCCACTGAGATCAATGGGATCTTGGCCTTTTTTCAAGCAGATTTTGGATAAGATCGAATAATACATATATAATTAATTATATGATATAATAGGCCTGGGCACAGGCAGATATTTTCAAGGTACCCTATCTTGGAGAAAACTGCAAATCTTGATTAAAATATGTTGATTTTTGCGGTTCAACTTCTGTTTTAAGTTCGTGCAAATTTCAGTGGATCATGAATTAGGCACCAGAAACAAAAAAAAAGTGTTTTTATAATGAGAGGGTTTTTGCCTTCTGCCTTCTCTGTCCCCAGAAGTAAATAAAATTATCAGATTTTTCTTTGTGGGGCTGCTGCTATTTAAACTGATGCAACTAAGTGACCCAAAGATAGGTTTATTGCATAGATTAAAAATGCAGGGTTAGGTTGTTTGAACTGCATTAGCATCAGAATAAGAAATGGCAGAGCGAGTTGGCTGAGGTGGCCATGCAGAACTGAAGAGGGTTGTTCTTTGAAAAGCCTCAGAGCTGGGAATTCTTTTTCTAAGCCATAAATAAATAAATCTGTGTCCTGAAGAGCTGATGAATACAGGAGTCTGGGCAACTTTAAGCTATTTGGGATATTTAAGCAACCCACATGGTACATGTTACTAATATTGTTGATTTCCATTTTTCCCCCTAATATTTCCACTTTCAGGTGGTTTGTTGTTTTGGTTTTTTTCACTTGCTTTATTTATGCTGAAAGGTACTGATGATAATGTTTTTGCCAGCATTTTTCTGTAAAACCTCTGTTAACTCCCACATCAGTTTCACTATGTGTTACATCAAAATGCTGCCCCTGAAATTTATGATGCTTGAGCTACAGATTGGGATTGCAGACAGTTTAGTCCTTCAAATATCTTTTCTTCGGAGTTGTCCTCTGACTACTTTCACTGTATCCTCTGGGAATGCCAAGAAAAGTATCTTGCAGGGATCCTATTGTGATGCATATACAGCTTTTCCAGGGGATCCCAGTGTGTTTTACAGACCAAAATTAATTGAACCTCATGGCATTCATGGCAGGTGGATAAGCATGAACCACAATAAGCAAGCTAAAACAGGAAGAAGTGACGAGCTCAAGTTTTCCATGGTAGTGAACAGTGACATTTCTTGTTGAATTGAGCTACTGATGCCTTGTACCTTTGCAAATGAGGCTGCTGGTGACTTGGCTGGGAGAGCTACCCTTTTGGCAGTGAATTTTATAGAGGTAGTTGATACTTGCAGCTTTGCATCCGGCATCTGCTGATTAGAGATCGAATTAGTTCAAGTCCCCTCAACGTTTTCTTGATGCTGAGTTCTTGATGAGTGTGCATAAGTAGCATTCATCTTGGGAAGTTACTGAAATGTGCGGCCTTGCACTTCTAGACTGGACTTTTCTGAATTAACCTGCCTTGGTTGGAATTGTAACTTCTTAAATGTCAATTTGCATTAAGTAGAAGGTGCCTAACAAAGGTGCACCAGCTCTGATAATGCTGACAGGTTTTGACTTTATTAGTGTAGTGTTTCTACTACAGTCGGGTCTCCTATAACACGGACCTGTGGTCTTAATCAGGATCCGCATAGCCCTGCTTCCGTGTTGAATGGGGGCCGCGCCACCGCCGCTGCCCCCGCTGCCACCCGTGCCACCACTGCTGCCCGTGCCGCCATCATGCAGTTGCGAAACGGGTCTCCTACATCACTAAAAATCATGCCACTAAGATCTGGAGCCGCAATATGGAGGGCGCGAAGTGCAAGAGGGCCGACTGTTATTGCATCTCTGATGTGGCTTTTGAGAGAGGATTGATACTCTTAAGATAACTGCTGTTGTGGCTGTTGGTCATAGGCAAAATAAAAAACCAGTGTTGGTGAAGCGGATGAGCTGGCTGTATAGTAAAATGGAGTGGGAATGAGGCAGTTCACTCTCTTAACTGCTTTGAATGCACAACTGCTTCAAGTACAAGACAGTGCCTTTAAAACATAAAGGTTTTAGCCAGTCTGGTAGCTCATTTATGAAACTATAAAGGGTATTTAAATAAAGCAATCTAAAGAGAGATTTATGGGACTGTCATATAGTTATGATGCTGTAAGCCAGATTTGCAGGTATACTGATACAATGCAGAAATTGTCATTAGGACATGAGGTGGTAGCCAGGTGGATGTAAATCTCTTCTCTCAGGCTGCCAGCACCAGAACAAGAGGACATGACCTTAAGCTGCGCCAGGGGAGGTTTAGACTGGATGTTAGGAAGNAAAGATGATGACATGACCCTGAGATTGGCTCAGATGGATGGAACAGGGTGCTCACGGCACCAGGTTATTGGTTCGATCCCTGTATGGGCATTCACTTGGGAGTTGGACTCGATGATCCTTGTGGTTCCCATCCGAATCGGAATATTCTGTGATTCTGTGTGCTCTACAACTGGGATATACAGATAAAGGGAGAGAAAAGGAGTGGTGAGAGAAAGCTATGGCCCAAATTTCTGTGGCCTTTTAAGAAAATATTTTAGGCATAAGAGCCAGTTAAAAAGGTTAATTGGGCAAGATCAGTTACTGTGTTGTGTGAAAGTGAGTTTTGGAGCTTGGGAAACCAGCAGACAAAGCAGTGAGGCATTCTGGGAGATAAAGCTGTTTGTGGTTGTGAAAAATGAGGATCAGCCCCACGCAATCTGGAAGAGGGAAGGTGTAAGAAAAGTGGCAGAACTTACTGAAAATGTGAATGTTCTTTCAATGATACAAGACCACCCCAAAGCAGTGTTCGTGGAAGGAGAAGGGCAGACATGTTCCCTTTAGATCTTACAGAGACAGTAATGGTTATGGCAGGAAAGGAGTAAAGTTTGTGAAAACTGAAGAGAAAAGGCACAGAAGAGGAGGCAGCATGAAGACGATGCAAATCAGCATACCTGAAAGCATTCAGCGCAGTTACAGAGTTCTATGAGTGTGTGTATCATTGGGCAGGAGCTGGCAGTCAGGCTATTCTAGTACTTGGCTGTCTTTGCTTGAGGCCACACTGGAAATACTGTGTGTAGCTTAGGCTATCTACTTATATAAAGGGTGTTACAGTCATGGAAAAGAATCAGCTAAAGGGAATGTAAAGGTCACAGAGAAGGATTACAGAGGAATCTGAAGAAGCAGGGTTGTTGAGGTACGTGCTCCTATAAACTGTCACACATACAGGAAGGGGTGAATACCAAAGTTCATCCTCAGTGTGACAGAGTGGTTGAACCTGCTGGAACTGCTTTATATTCAGTTGAGGTGGATTGGCTGCCACAGAAATAAGGAAAAAAAAATGAATGCTTGCTGAAATTGAACATAAAATCCAGGGCATGATGATCTAAGTGCCAACACCAAAAAGCAAGACTTAACTTTAAATTGGCTTCCTTACTGTAGATGTACTTGTCTTCCTGGGAAACATTCCTGAGTGTAAACTGTTGATATTAAAGTGTAAGTATTAATTTTTTAATTGATTTTAATAATGTGGGCATGAGTCAGTATGTGTTAGTGTTTGGTGCCAGTGTTGGTTTCAACAGGCTCAGGAGAAGAACGCAGTTTCTCCTATTGCACGTTTCAGTTTGCTGAGAAGTTGGAGCAAAGGACAGCATCTCTGCTTCATTTGTTGCTGGTTATGCATTTTAATTAGTGCCTGTCATTACTGAACGACTCCCATGAAGGTAAATATGGGCTTAGAGAAATATCCAGCTCTGGAGAAGAATTCTGTAACTAGTTGGTAAGAGGAGACTGTTCGTACGTGGAAGACAAAAGGGCCTTTTATGTAAAAGCTTGTTAGCTTTTTATTTTTAAGCTGTAGCACATCTAAATGATCAGGGTGTCACACACTAATAAACTGGCCAGTCCCTCTGGAATAGACATTCTTGGTGGTGATTTAGAAGGTGCATTTATACAGTAGTCTCCAACTTCATTACTACACTGTTTCCCTGGATACTGAACGTTTTGCATGTAATTACTACAAGAGGGATGTTAACAATGCTTCATGCTTCTAATGGCTTTAATAAAAGTTTTTCATATTACTTAGTTAGTGATTCTTTTTTCCTTTAATATTCATTGTCAGAGGGGAAGAACAAAAGGAAGTGGTTCTTGTCAGCTAATTTGCACAATTCTGTTGAGCCAAGAACAAGTTTTATTTCTTCAAGTGTGGTAATCCTGCATGCTATTTCTGGAATTATGTTGCTGAATGGGTTGTAAATACAAGTTGAAGTGCTACTATTCATTGTAGCATCAAATTCACACTGTTTGGGAGCAATCTTACAATAATAAAGAAAAAGCTGTTTAAATGCTGGGCAGTAAACAAAATTTGTTATGGGTGTGAAAACATTTGAATACTTCATGTGTCTCTTTAAGACTTGGGTATTTTGATAGTGTTCAGTATGTTTCTCTAAGGTACTTTCTGCTCTTGACACACCATCTTGGTTGCCTCAATTCCGGCTGTTGTTTAACAAACAGTTTGAGCTGCCATGGACATGGAAAAGATCCCTCCTGCCTACCCCAGGCACTCGTTCCTGTGTATTTCCCTCCCTTTTGTTCACAGGCGTATTTTCAGTAGGGTAGCAAAATCCACACTGAGAACACAATCAATAAAAAAANACACCCCCCCCCCCCCCCCCCCCCTTCAACAACAACAAAACAGGCAAGAAAGGGAGGGTTGAGCCTGGGACAGCTGCTTTAGTGGCCACAGAGGCTTATTGTGCCGTAAAGTGATCACCAAGCTGTGGCATGAAAGGACTATGCCTGAATATGATTTGGTTTAATTGTACAGAGTGTCTGTAACTCTTGGAAAGAATCCGGTAGGAGCATCAGGCTGTGTTGCCCAGACTCACATGGTGATGCACTTCATGCCATGGCCCTTCACTGATCCTGCATGTGAGTGTGAAATTCTGTGTGTTGCCTCCACATCTTTCAGCATATCTGCTCATTCCACTGGCTGCAGAGAATGCTTTTACATGCACTTGAGAAATGTCTGTCTGGGAGCAATATTTTTGCATGTCAAAAATGTATTATTGTTTTTGGTTTTGAGACCTCATTAGACTTTCGAATATCCCCTAGAAAAACAGGAACAATGATTTAAACTCAGAAATGTCTGTAACTGTCACAGGCTGTGTAGCTGCATGAGGTATGAGGACAGCTGTGCATGACGAAATGAGCTGTATGTGTGTGTATGTACACCTCTACTCACATTAGAAGTGTGCTCACTTACTGGAAGCTGTTTCTGGGTTCAAAATGTTGTGCGTTTTTTAGTGTTAAAAGTACTTTATATTTCTACTGTTGCTTTTTCTTTAGAGAAACAATGTTATATAGTTCATTTAATAAAATAAAAGCATTTTTCCAAAAGCCACAGAATACAGGATTTAATACAGTAGCATTTGAAGATGAATTCTAGGGACGCATATGAGATAGTTCTTCTACAGTTATACTCAGTTTTATTGCAGTCCTCATGGTGGCTTTCATATACCAAAAGCTATTGGCAGTCTTTTGTTATCAAAACAGTATAGAACTATATTGTATACACAGACATGTTTCTTTTTTCCCCATTTCTGTGCATTTGTAATATTGCTTGATTTTCTGTAGTAAGCTGATGCATTGTTATTTTATATCTCTTACTTCCCCCCTCACCCGATATATTTTTATCTTAAAAATACCTAGGAAACAGGTGAAGTTATTACTGATGATTTTGATCATTGATGTGATGCTTTCTGAAACATTTTTTTGTTTTAACTTTCTGCTGGAGATTTGCAGGATCAAGTTTAAATGGCAACTGACTTTCAGTCAGTTTATGGTGGAGCCTGAGGAAGAGCTGTGTGCAAGTAGTGCCTTTCTATGTGAAACTTGATTTTCAACTGAGATCAAATTCAACAGCAATAAGCCTCAGTGGGCATGAGCTAAGTGTTGTTACTTAGCCTGGAGTCCTTATTATTTCAGCTGAGCAGCTTTCTCCTCTTATCAGAAGGAAAAGGGTAAGAAAATGGTGACCGTGTGGCTAGGAGGCATGTGGCATGAGTTCACTTCTGTGGGATGCTCTAAGAGGGAACATTCATGTTTACCTAGGGCAGCTCCTGGGAGCTATACACCATCATGGGATACTTGGCTCAAGACAGAAGCAATGGAGCACCTTAGCACAGCCATGCCTGGGTTTTGAGGGATCTGGTGGGATGATATGGGGTTGCCAGCGCTGCTTCGTCCCCTCCTGGTGCTCAAACAGAAGGTGTGGAGCCAGTGACTTTCTGTGTTTTGGTGACATGGATCAGTCGGTGACTTTGTGTTGCAGGGACGTGTGACATACCCTATTTATTAGTGAGCACTCGGTTGGATGTTCAGCATTGTGTGATGTGAGGTGGCCACCTTGCTAGCAAATTATCTGCTTGTCGAAGTGTGTAAGGGACAAGGTGGCTCCATTAGGACGATTTACCTGCTGAGGCTGTAAGAAGTTAGTGTGGCATCAACACATCATGGGCTTCCAGCGGGTGGGGGGAAGTCTAGACTTAGGAGACTGACTGATGTCAAGGAGGGAGACATGGTGAATGCATGATCAGGGGGACTGGACGTGGCCCTGCCTTGCATTTCAGTTATTTACCCAAACAAGTCTACAGCATGCGTGTGGTGGTTGCTTTCTGCCCAGGATTTGAGAGTGCAGGCATTGCAACTTGACCTTTTGCTGCAGGTGATTCTAACTCCAGAAGAGCAAGGCATTTCAGTGTGCCTATTCTTCCTAGCGTGTGCTATTGTCAACAACATAATGGAGTAGTAACANCTAGCGCTGAGTACAGGGGAAGGACAATCTCCCTGGTCCGACTGACCACACTGTTGATGTTGTCTTTGCTATTACTGTTGTTATTATTACCCCCGCCTTACTGGTCTCCGTTTCATGATCATTGTCCAATCAACTTTCCAAAACGTAGATGTAATTTTGAAGACCAAACCCAGACTCCTGACCTGTGAATAAATAATGAGTTTTAAATGGTAGCCACTGGAGTGGTGTGAGACACAGGACCGTATGACCCTCTGTTCTGGAAATTTAGGTTTGTAATGCTGGTGAGCATTGCTTTGTAAGGGATACTTTCCTGCCCTAGGTTGTGGAGGTCCCAAAGTCAGCATAGCAAGGCAGCGAGAGCTCTCACCTGGAGTATGTGCAGGGCAGGAGTGGGTTTCCTGTGTAACCCAGAGCAAGGGGCTTGAGATGCTGTGCCTGTTTTCTGATCTGCAAATGGGTTAAATGTGTACACTTACCTGACCTTCAATTATGCATGAAAATCAGGGACCTTGGGGACAACGTGGTCAAGACAGGTTGGGGGCAGTTTGCTGTCAAAGCCTTTGTGACAGACAGTGGATGTGGGTGCTTCAGAGATGTCCAGTACCCGTAAAGATTTCAGGATGTAGAAGGCAATCTGCCATGGAGTTGTTCCTGCTTCCCAGTGTGGCTGGAGGTTAGGCTTTCCATGAAACTTGGGCTGCTGTGCTTTTTTAAAGCACCTTTCACAGAGAAGGGCAAATCATAGCTCTGTAAGGCTGTTTCCCTTGGTTTTCCATGCATGACTCCTGCAGATATTTGAGGTACATGATTCTCCTGAGGAAACCTCTGTTAGTGAAGAGCTGAAAGAAAATCCAGATTCCTTTATTCTTTTTTTTTTTTTTTTTGTGATTTGGACATGTGAAACTGGCTCATAAATGAGAGTATACTCTTTCTGACGTTCTACCTCTAATGCCAAATATTTTAAAGGCATTTTTCCAAGGTGACTATAAAAACTCTATATTAGGAGATACCTCATTTAATCTAACATGTGCTGGTTACCATGAAGATACTTTCAACAGGTACTCTGCCATGGTGTGTGTTATTCTTCAGGACATAAAATAACTGCTGGACTGTAGATGACTGTGTGGATAACTGGCGGCTCATGGGTAACGTCTTTTCTGGCATAGAAATAATGGTTGGTTTGTTCCTCCAGTTGAAGTCCTGACATGTTTTGATGTTTCTGATTTACGTTTTTAGTGCTGTTCCTGATACCATTTAGTGTTCTGGGAACGGTCTTTAAACTTCGTGTTTATTTTGGAGCCGTTGGTTTTCCAGCAAACAAATATGTGATTAGCAATTAATGGTTTTGCTATAAATAAACAAAAGCTAACAGTTCAGCTTTAAATAGTGATCTCTGCTCTGTGAAGCTTTTAATTGAGCTGTGCCTGAAAAGTTGAACTTTTCCAAACATGCAACAGGCTTTGAGAGACTCTCAGCTGCGGTGACTGAACTGGCCAAGTTGGAAAGCTGAAGCTCTGGTGGTTTGAGTTAATGTATGGGTAGGTAAAAAGTGGTTATCATCTCAAATATCTGTGCACAGACTGACCATTGGAGAGGGAAAGAATTGTGGTTTCGCTATGGGTACCATGTTTGAATGCAGTGAGAGTTTCAGCATGCAGAAGATTCTCTGTGCCTTTCCCTAGGCGGCTGCTCACTGGAGTGTGGGTGAATGGTGGAGGTGGCCCCATACATGGTACCAGAGATTCTTCTATGCAGATGAGGCATATCTGTCTCTTTCGGTGCTACAAGCACTCCCTTGTGTGCACTGAAAGTAGCATGTTATAACTCCCTGAAAATAATTGAATTTAGTACCTTGTATGAATGTGGGTATTTCTAATGTGGATAGTGGTCCAAGGCCAGCTTTGTTGGAGAGCTTTCCTACCTTCAGTAATTGTGCCTTAACAGATGGTCTGGAAGGGAAATTTCTGGGTTTCTATCCGGTTCTCGCTGGGGAAGCAGTGGTGCCGTTTTAGAGTTGGACTCGATGATCCTTGTGGGTCCCTTCCAACTCATATTGTGTGATTCTGTGTGACTCCATCAACTTTTTTATATCCCATATGATGTCTGCAGTTTGTATTCCACTTATCTGAGAGAACGTGTGATTTATTTGTCCTGATGTAGCCGTGCGTTGCTTCTTACTTAGGCATTGTTTTGCAGGAAGATTTGGAAGGCAGCCACTGTATTTATCAGTGATCCTTTGTTTGTTTGTTTTTTGTGAGAAGTTTTGAGCTTACAATTTGTCCACGTTTTCACAGGCTCCTTCATCAGAGGGCCATTGGGAGGCAGTTTGTGGGGAGCTGGCTTTCAGAAAGATGGTTGCTCTACAGTGCCTAGAAGTCGGACCCATGTAGATATCTCTAGTTGCTTGTAGACAACCCCAGTGTGTTGCTCCAGAAGCAGCTCCGTGTTATGTCTTTAACACTCTAGCAAGTGCCAGCACCCTGCAGATTTCTGCACTATTGAAATAAAAATGTTCACTGCTAAATCTAGATTTTGTTCTCGCGTCTCAAGCTTGTTGAGAATCTCAGTCAAAATATTTGCTGCTTGCACTTCCATCATGATCTCCATCTATTGCTGTATGTCAGCTCTCATGAAGAAAAATAGCATTGCAAAACCAATAATACAGTTCGTAGCCTCAAGAAAGATTTTTTTTTCTTTTTTTCTTTCCCTCTCGAATAGTAAGATTTAGGTATTTCTCAAGTGGTTGTACTGTTTAATTGTGGTGTGTTTTGTTTTTTTATTTTCTTAATGGCACCTGGATGCATTCATATGTTTTATTTGGCCTGGAGTAAAATGCTTTATCTCACAGTCGCTTTGTAAAAGCCTTATTGGACTGTCATTACTTCATTTTGGCATCTCATAATCATAGAGTCATGGAATGGTTTGAGTTGGAAGGGACCTTTAAATATCATCTAGTCCAACCTGACAGTCTTTTCCCTAATCTCGATTTTATGTTGTGTGTTTTACGTCGAGCTGTCAACTGCAAAGAAGATTTTGTATATGTGTCTCTTTTTTGAATCACTCTCCATTTGCCCATATATAAAGGTCTGGACCATTTGAGCTGCCTTACCTCCGCACAGAGTGTCTGAGGGAGATACATAGTATTTTTTTCCTCTGAGAGTACGAACTTACTGCAGCCTTTATATCTACATACCTATTATGGCCCTGGAAACAGTAGTTGTAAATCTCGTAGACTTCTTTCTTACTATAAACTATATCCAAATAGTTTATACAAGCCTATGCAAGCTGTCAGAAGGGTATGTGCAGTATCCCAAACACACAGCAGACCGGAGGCAGCAACCGGCAGTGGCTGGGACTAGTGGAAGTGAGTTAGCAGGAAAACAATCATGGAAGAGAGTGCAAGATGAGAACTGAGCCTGGTGTGAGAAATGTGGAAGATGCTTTTTTGGCTGCAAGGACATCCCATTCACATTGGTGCTGTGATGCAGCTTTCAAAGTGCTTATTTCATTGCTGTGTTTCACCAGGTATTCTAAAAAAGCTGAGATTCAGATGGATCTGGAGTTTTGTACAAAACATTCTCTGATCTCAGTTGCATTTATAATTTGCATGATATTAAAGGCAAAGTTTGCAAAGATCCCAGTTTGAATCGCTGCTCAAGTTCCGCTGTATGTAGTTGGAAGGTGTTCCATGGCAGGCTGTGTTCTTGCTCCTGGTCCTCAGCAGCGTCTGTGTGAGTAGAGCTCTTGCTCCTGAGTATCAGAGGTGCAAGTAAAGAGCTGTCTGGGCAGGGATCCAAATTGATGTGTGGTGAAGGGAGATCTGGGGAAAGATAAGCAGTGACAGGAGTGGGACTCAGCAGTGCTGGTTTTTTGTTGTTGACATTGCACCTTGAAAGAGCTTTCAAGCTTGGTTGAGGGGTCAAAATAGATATATGAGTGAAACGTAAGGGGGGGAAAGGCCAGGTAATCAAGATAATAATTGAATGTGTTTCATAAGGAAGCCCCATGAAAATAACTGGCTTATTTTGAAACTGCCCCAAAGTGACCCCATTTTACATTGATTAAGAAGCAGAAGCCGGGGGGGATTTGAGATACACAATGCATGAAAACTGGCTATCAGCCTTTGTTTCCGTGGGGGCAGACCACCTACAGACAAGTTCAAATCCCTTGTAAGGTGGCTCCCAGGAATTCACTTTTGACAGATCTCATATGGTGGCAAATTATTCCCCCCCTCCCCCCCCCCCCCGCTATTTCTCCAAAGCACGTTTTGTCCTTGAGGGAAAAGGGAGAGTTCAGCAGACCCTGTGCACCCTATCTTTGGGAAGACAAATGATGCCTGGCTCCTGGTTGCAAGTGGAAGCATTTGTTGATGAACTGATACTTGGCAAAAATTGGTGTTGTATGGAAAAAATCCCCAGCACCTGCTAACAGAACAAAGTTATTCATAACATACGGCTGGGTGGCTAAATCTTCACTTCCTGGGGACAGCCTGAATTACACTTGCTACACGCTGAGCGGCCTTTCTCCTGTGTGGAATGACATGCAGGCAGTGGGAGGATTTGCAGCTCTGAGAAAGGTTAAGATTTATAGTGCTGTCTCCTGCAAGGGCTTTTTCTGCAGAAATGATCATTTTGCCTTCATCTTCTCTTTTTGGGATAAACACATCATGATATAATCATATATATGGAAAAGCAGATCTTTGCGCTCACCGGGGAGCAGGTAGCTCCATGCATATATCCCTTGTAAATCTGTCAGTGTCAGTAAGGTTTTTTCCCCTTCTGCCTAGACTTGAGCACACATCTTTAATTCATTTCTGTATGGCACAAATCCTAAATTCTTATTCTGTATTCTGATTTCTTTTCTAACTAAATTGTTAGCCTTTTGCAGAATCACAAAATAACAGAATATGCCAAGTTGGAAGGGACCCACAAGGATCATTGAGTCCAACTCCCAGTTCTGCACAGGACCATTCCCAAGAGTCACACCACATGCTTTCCTAGCTGGGTGAATTATTTGAGAGTGCAAGGAAGTTGTCTGGCTGGAGGAAGTGTTGCTTAAACATGCTTTTATCCCTTATTCACTATTAATTTAACAACATGCTAGTGACACTGCTTGTGTAATGAAAGGAAAGTATAAAATGCATGTATCTCTAGTCTTTGAGTGAGCTTTACTGATAGATCGACACCTTTGTATTTAAACTCCTAAGTTGATGTCTTCCATGGGCCTAAAGGTTAATTTCCATGAGTTTGGAAGAGTTTTCAATAGTTCTGTGCAATGAAAGAGACTCCTTCCAAGAGAGGGCACTGATATACATGGGCTCTCAGCTCCTCATTGCAATATTGACAACAGATTGTGTAAAACATTATTTTCCACCACTGATGCAGCTTGATGGAAGCCTTAAATAAGTAACAACTGCAAACCAGTCACAAGGCTTTGTAATATTCCTTGTGCCCTTTTTGCAGGTCCTCAAGGCCTGATGATGCCAGCTGGAGTTTTTGTGTAGTCACGTTACTGTTGCTGATAGAAAAGAGCATTGAGAATAAAAGATTTCATGCAGGTGCATGGATTTGCCTGTGTGACAAGCTTGTAAGCTTTCTGCTTTGATGATTGGACTATAAGAATAGGTTAGCTCCTGTCAGTGTTGGATTTTTATTTTTTGAGTGAAAGGAAGGAGTTACTTGCAAAATTGAGACCGCTTCCAAAGAAATCAAGAGCTTCTGTTCCTGCTGCAGATGTATTACTTTACTACATACTATTTAGACATCGTGTATGTGTTACTGTTCTTCTGCCTCCTTAAAAATACCTTTACATTTTCAAATACACATTTTTTTGCTATAAAGCTGCCTATTTAATAGAATTTAAATAGCTACCTTTTGAGAGAGAATTTTGACAACTCTTCTGAGAAAGCAGTAATAGTTTCAAACTGTAGTATATTTGCATACCGTGAGGTCACCAATTCTGCCCTGTGTGAGGTGCCACTCTCCCTTTCCCAACTTCTCCAAGAGAAATAGTAATCAAGGTGAAAACCTACAAGTCAAAGTTTCCTGACCCACTTTTTTTTTCCTCCTACATACAGATGAATAAATACCTTGACTCAGAAATTTATGATCTGAAGTTGAGAAACTGTGTTTTCCTCCTTACAGCTTGGAAGGACCTTCTGTGTAAGGGCTTTGTTGGGTTCTTCATTGTGTGAAGCTGGAAGTGAAATCACAGATTGGTTTTTATACTCTTTTCTTTCAAAGGACTTGTAGAAAGTCTTAAATATTTATTTTGTATTAGCTAGTCACATTGCCAGAATTAACTTACCTAATGGTCACCTGGAAAAATTCTTACAGGATGTAATGGGGTTTGGAGGGAAAGTAGGGAGAAGAGAAAGCTCTTTGGTTTCCCTAGCGTGGCCCGCTAAAAACTTACTCCTCCTGCTTTCTGAAGAAGTTTGCCTGCTGTATTCCTTATATTCTATAAAAGACCTTTTGGCTCTTGTTTACCCAAGAGATACATACATTGTTTTCTTTTTCAAATACTTTATGGTATTGAGATTTTTGGTATTAGATGAATTAGCCTAGGGAGAAGGAGTCAAACAAAGGGTCACATAGCACTTGTTTCGTATCTGCACATTGAGTTAGTGCCATGTTTTTGGTTCCTTGAGTAGTTAGAAGGTAGTTACTTCTTTTAGTGTCTGCGCTTGTTATAGAGCAGCTTTCTTCTCTCAGAAAATCATGTCCTTGTTCTGGTCCTTGTCCTTTCTTTTTTTTTTTTCTTCATACTGTATTGAGCAGTAACGGGAATTTTTTTAGTAGCTCCTGCCCAAATGTTTTAAAACCAAACAAAAGTAATCACAGCCTTTCTCTTTGCTTGGAAACCATAAGAATTTTTGACAAGAAGTGCCTCTAAAGAAATACCTCTTAATTTACAGCAGGTTGCTTTGTACTTTGTTTCTGTAACCTATCTCATTACATTTCCTGTGTGTTAAGTATGTATGTATTATGAGCTCTTAAAAACAAATATCCCAGAAGAAAGGAATTCAGTAAATGAATCAAACATTCTTGGGTAACGCAAGTGGCAGTTTAATAGCTCATCCATTGGGACTTCCATATAATGATGATAGCCATATAAATATATGGATGGATGAATAACTTCAATGAGAGAATTGCTACAACTCTGCATACCACATCTAAAATGAAATCAAACTCTGAGAGTGCTGCCTGATGTGAAGTTCCAGTTTTTCCACTGCCAACCATGAAATTCAACCTAAAAATACACAAGCTGTGTATTTGTGTATGCATACTTATACATAACAAAAATATGTGTACTGCAGCACAGACACACATATACATATGTTGTTTCTAGGTGAAATTTAGTATTTCAGGACTGATCCTGATTGCACTGGACCTCTAAAACTTTGTAGATTGTTGACAGGACTGGATTTGCAGCAGTGTGTTTGAGGTTAGGTCTTAGTCCTAAAAAAAAGACAAATGGAATAGGACTGCAAAGTTGTCATGCTTTATTGCCTGGGATATACACAACTTTTTCGTTAGGTTCATGTAATCAGAGCTTTGTAAATACCTACCACGATGCCTGTCTGCCAGAGCAGAGTCTGTAACCTTGGATATGGCTAATCTGAAAGTAAAGCTTTATATAATTTTTTTTGGTAGCAATGAATTGCTCAGGAAAACTGATTTCCGGCTTTGTTGGACTTGGAAGCCCAGTGTTGATGACTATGAAAGATGGCGAGAAACTAGCTCAGGCTGAACTATTGCATGAACAGGAGAAGCTAGACCACCAAATGATACAATAAATAGGATAAGATAATTCATTTCCTTACTCCAAACAATAAGAAAATTAATTCATGTGGTGTTGCAAACTGTAGTGAAAAAAGGCTAAGTTTTCCTATGAAACATAACATCAGTCTCCATTGTAAGCCAGCAAAAATTCACTTTCTCTTAGCATTGGGAAGAGGCTGGTATTGTAGTATAGATGAAGGATCCTGAAGTGCTCTTGGTGAAAGGCAGCAATTCAGTGATTTGTCTGTTGAGTGTTTTAATAATAGAACATCACAGAAGAGGTCCAACCCTTTATTTTTTCATAAATTATGTCTGTCTTGTTAAAATTTCTCATTCCCGTTGACTGACTTTTCCTTGGCAATATACTGTATATTGTGCACGCAGACAAACACACATATATGTGTGTATATATAGATATATATAAATAAAACCAGCATCATGTCCCACACTAGTCTGTGGCAACAGCTTTTGATGTTAGTACTCAAAGTGATCACATAAAGCTCTGGGAAAATCATAGACTTTTATATTTTCACTCTGGCGGATTAAATTGATGAATGTTTGTTATGCTGAAAAATAAGGTGCCACTGCTGATCTTTTAGCTGAAAGAAATTGCAAACACAATAAAATAATATTTCTTAGCTGAAGTAGAAAAATTCCATCCTGGATCTCCTAGGGCTCGACCTGAGCATGGGGAGAGCAAGGGAAGACCTGGTCCCTCATGTGCCCAAAGCATACTGGAAAATTTTGATTTTTGATGTATAAACTGTATGAGACAAAATGTTAGTCATAGGACTCACATGATATGTGCATAGTAACCGAGTGGGTGTATTCAGAAAAGGAACTGCCACATGGAGTTCTGTGCGGATTTGCCTGGTACTGGGGAATGGAGGTTCAGTAGGTGATATGATCTTGGTTTTTTATTTTCTTTTAAAAAGAGTTTCCTTTTTTTTTTGTTTTTGATGTTTTGTGGTTTTGTTTGGGTTTTTTGTTTGTTTATGGTTTGGGGTTGTTTTGGGGTTTTTTTGGTTGGTATGATGGAAAAGAAAATAAGAAAGAAAGCAGGGGGAGAATTGCATGTGAAATGGAGTGTATTGAAAGATGAGTGTATTGACAAACACTTGGGAGAATTGATCAAATTGATCAATGTACCAAGCAATTAGATGTAGACTGTGGGATGAGGAAGCTAAGTGTTGTGTGTGGATATTGCACTATCATTTCAATAAATTGTTGTTAGTAAAAAGTGTAATAGTAATTCCGTAATATTGGAGCTGATAACTAGTATGAATTCATATTCCAAAACTTGCCTGCTATTTATAAGTCTCCTTGGAGCAGTTTACAGAATCACAGAATCACAGAATCAGTTAGGTTGGAAAAGACCATAGAGATCATCAAGTCCAACCTATCACCTGTTACCTAATCTAATCTAGTCAAACCTGTTACCTAACCTGACCTGTTGTCATCCTACTACCAACACATCATCCTACCTATAACACACTACCCTAATATCTAGGTCATGTCACCAAGAGCTTCATCCAACCTTTTCTTAAACACCTATTGAAATCATGTTGGAAGTTTAAATCAACCCCTGTCATTATGGACAACTTTTCTTCTCCTTTTACACTCTGTATTCCAGCTTGGAGAAAACTACATTTTCAAGCAGCTTTTAAATGACAACGAGAACAATGTGTGTGCGCAGTGGTCTTTCAATAATTGCCTTTTAAAATTGTTCTTTATGATTTTCGCAAGTAGCAATGTATGTGCTCTGTAACAAGGAGGCTTATTCACACCACCTCACCTTACAATTGAGATAATTTCAGTTTAAATCTTTGAAGCAAGGCACTGAGGCTGTTCCACAGCAGCATTGCATGAAGGAACTCTAAATCTTCCCTAAATGTTGCTTGTTAATTGCATTTGAACATTTACATTTATGAGCCTTTGGAAATCAATAGAAAAGCGGTCAGTGCTTTGAGATGGCTTGAGTGGGACAGACCAGATTAAGACAGACAGTGATGGAGCTGTGTCCCTTATTTGTAGCTAAATTTTGCTTTCGTAAGGTGAAATTCAATTGTCTGAGCAAGGATTCATTTACACTTTTGCTTGTTGAGGTCACCTGTTGGCAGCAGGACAGACAGTAGGTTGGAAGGGGCCTTCAGCTTTCTTTGGCTGGGATGGTGGTGGTACCCAGTTTTTATTGGACATAAAGAAGAAAAATGTTCCTCTGTGCCCTCATTGGGGTCATGTTAGCCAGTGCATTTGGTGGAAAGGAATGACCGTATTTACAGGTGTGTTATGCTACATATGCATGAGTAAAGTCGGGGATATCTCAACTGTTCTGTTTTCTTAAGCTGAGTATTCATCTGGGAGCTTTATCAAACAGTTTTATTTTCTTCGTTGTATTTTTTCTGTTTTCAGTATCTGGATATGTGTATGCATATGTATATGTGCATGCAATTGCATTTAATAAGCTATAATTATTTCTTAGTTTTGATTGTTCTGAAGGTACCTGTATTTAAAGTAACAACTGCGTAGTGATTTTTTTATTCCACCTGTTCTTGGTAGCTCAGATTTCATCAAACATTCTTAATAGCCTATAAAGAAAAAAGGTAACATTTGACAATGTACCTACATACATTTGACATTCATTTGACATGCATACATATGAAAATCCTGTCTCCTTTCCAAGCATTGGGACTGAAAATGGGTTTTCCAATATGCTCTGAAGAGAAACAAGTTTAGGTTTAATTTGAGCGACTGGTAAATAATAATTTCTGTATTCAGAAATTCATATTTTCTATAAACTTATTCAAATGTGTGTGATTATAATTTTTTTTCACTGTGATTATTGTTCTGAATTGTGTGCATAGATGTGGTAGGGTCCTATAGAGAGTTTTTTTTTTAAAGAAGTGTACACACCTAGGTGTATGTCCATGCATGTGCACATGCATACGTACTATTCACACACAAGTGAAAATGCTCCAAACTGGTGTGGTTGTATGTGTGTATATAGTGTTCTACCTTTATGTTATGTTCTCCATAAATGTATAGTGAAGAGATATTACATAGTTTTTATTTTTAATTAGAAAGCTAATGATTTATTTTGATGTGTCACTTCATGGTACAGATTTTATCTCATGTTCAATTAGTTCCTGTTTTCTCTCTCTGTCACAGGGTGAAAGAATGATGTGATGGAGGTGAATATGGGCCACTGGTCAGGCTCACGACTACCTCCGTCATGCCTTGCCCTTCTGATTGTCAAGTTCCTGGCCTCCATTTGCCAGGTGGTTCATGGGACTGCCCCGCTTGGCTTTCACTTCACACATTCCACTTACAATGCTACAGTTTATGAGAATTCTGCAGCCAGGACCTATGTCAACAGTCAGACAAGGATGGGCATTATCTTGGCTGACCTTTCATGGGATATCAAGTACAGGATAGTGTCTGGTGATGACGAGGGTTTTTTTAAAGCAGAGGAAGTCATAATTGCTGACTTTTGCTTCCTCAGAATAAGGACTAAAGGTGGGAATTCTGCTATATTGAACAGAGAAATCCAGGACAACTATTTATTGATGGTAAAAGGGTCTGTCAGAGGAGAGGACTTGGAAGCATGGACAAAAGTAAACATCCAGGTTTTGGATATGAATGACCTCAGACCTTTGTTTTCACCAACCACATACTCCGTCACGATAGCAGAAAGCACTCCTTTAAGGACTAGCATTGCACAGGTGACCGCAACAGATGCAGATATTGGCTCCAATGGTGAATTTTATTATTACTTCAAAAATAAAGTCGATCTCTTCTCAGTTCATCCTACGAGTGGTGTTATCTCCTTAAGTGGACGGTTAAACTACGATGAAAAAAACAGATATGATCTTGAGATTTTGGCAGTGGACCGTGGGATGAAGCTTTATGGAAACAATGGTGTAAGCAGCACTGCCAAGCTTTATGTTCACATTGAACGTATCAATGAACATGCCCCAACAATAAATGTAGTAACCCATATTCCCTTCCCATCAGACAAGGAACCTACCTATGCAGTTGTTAACATTGATGATCTAGATGAAGGAGCCAATGGAGAAATAGAATCTGTTTCTATTGTGGCTGGAGATCCACTAGAACAGTTCTTTCTGACTAAAGAAGGTAAATGGATGAATGAGTACAAAATCAAAGAAAGAAAACCTATTGATTGGGACAGCTTCCCGTATGGTTATAACCTGACTCTCCAAGCGAAGGATAAAGGATCTCCTCAGAAATTTTCTGCGGTGAAACTGGTTCACATTGCTAGTCCCAAGAAAGAAAGTATCCCCATGAAGTTTGAGAAGGAAGCATATGATGTTTTGATCAGTGAATTTTCACCTCCTGGTGTGGTGGTTGCAGTAGTTAAGCTGGTGCCTGAGTCACAGGGTGTGGAATATAGAATATCTCCAGGTGAGGGAGCTGAGTATTTTAAGATTAATCCCAACACAGGTCTTATTACTACTGCTCGTCCTTTGAAAATCATTGAAAAAGACCTCTATGAATTAGAAGTATATACGAACAAAGGTGATGATTTAAAAGCAAGAGTTACTGTCAGGCTAGACGATGCCAACGATCACACTCCAGAGTTCCAGCAGCTCTCCTACAGCTCATTCATAAATGAAAGTGTCCCTGTGGGGACTAGCGTTTTGACAGTTTCAGCAGTTGATAAAGACAGGGGAGAAAATGGATATATAACATACAGTATTGCCAGTCTGAACTCACTACCTTTTACAGTAAACCAGTTTACAGGTGTCATCAGCACGTCTGAAGAACTGGACTTTGAGTCCTCACCCGAAAGCTACAGGTTCATTGTGAGAGCTTCAGACTGGGGTTCTCCTTACCGCCATGAAAGTGAGGTGAATGTCACAATATACATAGGAAATGTCAACGATAACAAACCCCTCTTTGAAAAAGTGGCCTGTCAGGGAGTGATTTCTTCTGACTTTCCTGTTGGAGGTCATATCACTGCTGTTTCTGCCATAGACATAGATGAGTTAGAGCTTGTGAAGTACAAAATAATCTCTGGAAATGAACTTGGCATTTTTTATTTAAATCCTGACTCTGGTGTTCTGCAGCTTAAAAAATCTCTAATTAATTCTGGCATAAAGAACAGCAATTTTGGCCTTAAGATAACGGCAACTGATGGAGAGAACTTTGCTGATGCTATGTTTGTTAATATTTCAATAGTTCATGGGAAAGTGTCTTCAAAAACCTTTAGCTGTAGAGAAACTAGAGTTGCTCAAAAGCTAGCAGAAAAATTACTCAAAAAGGCAAAAGCAAATGTGAAGCTGAATTTGGAAGATGGTTTTCTTGATTTTTATTCAGTGAACAGGCAGGCGCCACATTTTGACAAATCCTTCCCTACTGATGTAAAGGTTTCTGAAGATCTGCCTGTTGGTGCCACCATCCTGAGAATAAAAGCCTATGATGCAGACTCAGGCTTTAATGGAAGAGTACTTTATACAATTTCTGATGGTAATGTGGATAGTTGTTTCAACATTGACATGGAGATGGGGATACTTAATGTTCTCATGCCCTTGGACCGTGAAAAAACAGAACTCTATCTCCTTAATATTACAATTTATGATTTAGGTAATCCACAGAAATCTGCATGGAGACTGTTGACTGTCACTGTGGAGGATGCAAATGATAACAAGCCTGTTTTTTTACAGGACAGTTACTCAGTCAATATTTTAGAAAGTACAAGTGTTGGTACAGAGATTATCCAGGTAGAGGCCAGAGATAAAGACCTAGGATCTAATGGTGAAGTGACTTACACAGTACTGACAGACATCCAGCAATTTGCAATCAACAGTTCCACAGGAGTGGTGTATGTGGCAGATCAACTAGACAGGGAAGCAAAAGCAAACTACACACTGAAGATTGAGGCTAGGGACAAAGCAGAGAGTGGCCATCAGCAGTTTTCCATTGTGCCTCTGAAGGTTTTTTTGGATGATGTTAATGATTGCTCTCCAGCCTTTATACCATCCAGCTACAATGTGAAGGTTCTTGAGGACCTGCCAGTTGGCACTGTCATAGCCTGGTTGGAAACTCATGATCCAGATCTTGGCTTGGGGGGCCAAGTCCGTTACTCACTGGTGAACGATTACAATGGGCGGTTTGAGATAGACAAAGCAAGTGGTGCTATTCGCTTAAACAAAGAGCTCGATTATGAGAAGCAGCAGTTCTACAACCTGACTGTCCGTGCAAAGGACAAGGGACGTCCAGTTTCCCTCTCTTCTGTTTCTTTTGTGGAAGTTGAAGTGGTAGATGTTAATGAAAATCTTTATACTCCCTATTTTCCTGACTTTGCCGTTGTTGGATCTGTAAAGGAAAACTCCCGCATTGGTACAAGTGTTTTGCAAGTTGGTGCTCGAGATGAGGACTCTGGAAGAGATGGAGAGATCCAGTATTCCATCAGGGATGGAAGTGGCCTAGGGAGATTCAGCATAGATGAAGAAACTGGTGAGTTTTGTTTATAATTTCCAATTTCCTTCGTAAAAGATTTTTGCAAAAGCGAAGCTTAGGCATATTTGTTTTCTACCCTTAACAAGAGGTTCATTTCTTCTTAATAGGCAAGATAAAATTGTAAATAAGGATTTTCTGATACAGCAATTACATGATTTAATTAGCTGGTTACATTTGTCATTCTGTGGTTGTGAAATACAGTTGACCCTCGATTTTTGCAGGGCCGCGGGTCTCCCTGGCGCCTGTGAAGCCCTCACTCCACGAAGATAGGCAGCTCATGAATATGCAAATTAGCCCCTGCCCATCACACTGCCCCCCTCAGCCCCAATGTGCTCTGGTGGTCTGTCGATTCTGCCCCACACTCTGCAGCGCAAAGGGATGGAAGGCTCCCAGCACCTGCGGGCATGCTGTGCAGGGAAAAAAAATCCCTGCGCATGCCCGCACTGGTACCTGCCTGCCTCACTGTCCCTGGCTTGCGTATTGTCGGGGGGGAGACACACACGACACTCATCTGCCTCGCTGTGTCCAATGGGTCTGGGAGAGATGCCTGCCACTGTGCAAGGGCCAGGCTCGCACTGGTTGACAAGTTTAGACACATTTTGGCACTGCTGCCGAAAGCTGTGGAGTAACCACAGCCGTCTTGGGGATTCTCTGGCAATTTTAGGTGGGATCCTCAGAGCACCTACTTGGCTACTGACTGGGCCAGCCCCATTCTTATGGTCATGTGCTGTTGCAGGACCTGGCTAGGCACGGCTGTCCACTTGCCCTCATTTCCACCTGAGTGGAGGAGACTGGCCAGCTCAGGATCCGGAGGGACTGAGCGCGGCGTGAGCGGTGTTTAAACATGCACTTGTGGGGTCCCGGAGGTGCACGGGTCTCCCCGCATCCCCCCTGCGATGATTTACACACTCTCAGGGTAGACATGGTGTCCAAGAGTCTTGCAGTAGATGTGGTGGCTGCAGGGACATAACAAGGTGAGGCCAACAGCCCTGGTGCTGGGGAGGTGGGGCGGGTGGCTCTGCTGGTGCCAAGATGAACAGAGTACGCAGGCTTGTCCCAGCACCAAGCAGCAAAGGGGTTTTTTTCCGGGTGCGGCGTGCCTTCCACCCCTTTGCGCTGTGGCAAGCGGGGCGGAGCCGACACAGTGCCGGAGTGCGCCAGGGCTGAGGGGGGTAGTGCGGCGACTAGTGCTAATTTGCATATTCATGAGTGTCTGTCTTTGCATATTCATGCCTGTTAGCACATGAGCAGTCGCGAATGCACTACAAAAAATAGTGCCGTCTTCACAGAGAAATAATCCCGCGAAGAGGTGAACCCACAATACTAGAGCCGTAAAGTAATGAGGATTTACTGTAATGCACGTTGCTTTTCAGCAGCTGTGTGATTCCTCCATTTAGAAAGCAGTGATAGTTACAGAATGACTTGCTTACAGTTACTGTATTATCTATTGATAATTTAAGTTGTTCAGGTTACCTCCAGAGAGTCACAACATTCATGATCTTGAGTCCAGTGTTAAATCCAATGAAAGGAAATAAAGAGCATGGAACAAGAATTGTTTTGTCTTAAAGCTGATTTCTGGTCTTGTTCTTATTGTTGTTGGGAGTCATTTCTCATGGGAGTTAGTCTGAAACAATATGCCATTCTGTGTAGTACACTTTCTTGCAGCATGGTGTTGATCAGTGTTGGTGTGGTTCTGTGAAGGTAGAAATCCAGGAAAGCTGTAAATGAACTATGTTAGCTGTCCTTTGGTGTTGGTAGTATTATTATGAACATTGGTTTTAGAACACGTTGTTAATATAGCGAAGTTTTTTAAAATGCTGAACTATGCTACCATAATTACCCTTTTGGAAAATGTTGAAAATACTAAATATGAAAGTATAAGATATATAGTAAAACATTTAACAAACTGGCTGTTTAAATGTTGGATGGTTACTGCAAGTAATGGTGCAGCTGTGCATCACTAGAAGTAGTGAGGGAATTAGAAAATATTAGTCAACAGTTTCAAAAAATAAATATGTTAGTCTGTGGGTTTACTGTGGTTTAAGCAGACTTTGTGTGTCTTTTTCTAAAGCTTTTAATTGAGAATGTGGTATTAAACATAAGATTAAAATGTATGTTTTGGCAAATTCAAACTGTTTAATCAAATGTCAACTTTCTAAACTGAGCATTATGAAAAACAGACGACATTACAAATGCTGTGGCTCACATCTAAGCAGTGAAAAATATTTTTATTCTATTTGTGCTGTAGTCTCTCTGCTGCAGCTGTGCACAGATGAACCTGTCAAAACCTTATGCCCAGAAAGATCAATTTGAGTGTCAGAAGTCAAGAGGTCACCTATCCTAATTTCCAGAACTGTTAAGAACTCACATATCCTGCAGCACTAATAGCAGTTGAAGGTATTTGAGCAACATTATTTAGGCAGTTGAACTTGGATTTTGGTTTGAAGCTCCTACATTTGAAAATTTTGTCCTACCTACTTATTGAGTAACATCAGTTTCATCTAAATGGGTTCTTTATCAAGCAATGGAATGTTGGTCCTAATTGCACAGTATTTATCTTACAGGAACTGGTAGGGAGAGTAACTTAGTGCATGTCACTCACTAGTAAAATAAACATTTTTTTTTAACCTGTGCCTAGACTAGATTATATGATAGCCTAGAATAAGTTAGGATCCTCATTCAGCAAAGGACAAATCATGTTTTGATGTGAGTGGGAATTGTACTGAATATTCTACATGAAGCATACTAATTATTTCCCCCCAAAGTTGAGAGCTATTTTGTGAAGGGAAGAGTTGAAAACCTCTTGAGATGTGAATATTTGTGTGCCTTCCAATCTTTCATGAACATTCTGTGAAAATGAACCTACCTAGCTATTTCACTAAGTTGTTTCAGAGGAGACTTGATAATCCAGTAGGTCAAAAGGTTTTGGATTCTTCTGTTTTTCCCAAATGCTCAGTACAAAGTAAACCTTCTTGAAAGCAACTTGGAAAACACTTTGGATGCAGAGCTATAGTTAGGCTGATCTGGAGAGCAGGGCTTGGGGGTTCGAGAGTTCCTCTGAGTCATGCTGTTGTAATCTGAATGCAGAATTTGACCTTGCATGTCAAATAGAACACAACATTAATACTCTGCTGTTGAACTGGTGACAACTTAAATGCTGCTGAATGATGAATCAGTTTTCTAGCTGTAGAAAAGGGCTCAAGTCACATATTGAATTAATTTATAAAGAGATAGCTGTTTATTTACTTCCAGTGCAGTTCATTTGTCACTTTTAAACTCACCAGCTCTATTGGTTTATGTACTGTCTCTCCTGAAATTTGTGAAGGTAAGCAGGAGCATGAAGTACAACAAATCAATATTTTTGGCTGCTACCTTAATGAAAAGACGACTGTAGCATCCATTATAATCATTAGGATATAAACTGGACCAAATTCATCCTGATATGTGAGCAGGCTGGACTGCAAGCAACTCTGTGCTTTCAGCAAAATTCTGTTCAAGTGCTGAGTGAGATGTGCCTGTGCTCCCTGAGGCACATTGATATCAGGGAGGGGAAATGATGCAGAGATACCCAAGGAGACTGTTTCTTGATGCAGCAGGTGAGTGAGCCTACCAGGGGAGAGGCTGTGCTCAACCTATTGTTTACAAATAAGGATGGGTTGGTTAGTGATACTGTGGTTGGAGGAACTCTGGAATGTAGTGACTATGGGATCATAGAGTTTTGAATCGGCAGTGTGATGAGAAAGGGCATGAACCA
The DNA here is from genome assembly GCA_013390025.1 of Pitta sordida. Taxonomy (NCBI): domain Eukaryota; kingdom Metazoa; phylum Chordata; class Aves; order Passeriformes; family Pittidae; genus Pitta; species Pitta sordida. Next base: position 192,755 of record WEKX01012577.1, on the reverse strand, counting down.
AACCTCCATGGACTGTTTAAGAAATTAATTGGGAGGGTACCATGGGAAACAGCCCTTAATGGCAGGGGGGTCCAGGAAGGCTGGACATACTTTAAAAATGAGCTTGTGAAGGCACAGGAGCAGGCGGTCCCAAAGTGCCGAGAAATGAGTCAGAGGGGCAGAAGACTGGCCTGGATGAGCAAAGAGCTCCTGAAAGAACTAGGGGGAAAATGGAGGATGTACAGCCCTTGGAAAAAGGGGGAGGTAAGTCAGGATGTGTTTAAGGAAGTCGTCAAGTCATGCAGGAGAAAAACTAGAGAGGCAAA